>CAEFZX010015945.1:0-21249 GCA_903066825.1 Alfaro cultratus | reverse complement strand
TGTTTTTGTCTTTTTGTATTTTTTGTAGGACTACTCTAACATATATTTTCAGAACATTTGGTTTGCTACTAGTCATCTACTAGTCATCATGAGCAAAGGGCTTTCAAGCCTAACCTTTCTGAATATTCAGAGATTTTAATAGTTGACTAAGAATTTGTGTACTTAAGGAAGTTGTAGTTTGTTGGACTAGGTTTAAATTTTAAGTTTACAAAATTACAATCGATTTGCTTAATCTGTAAGGGAAGCAAATTATTAGAATATGTTTTAGACTTAATGTGGGTATTAAATTTAAATCATTTTGGTGTGAGATCCTGCTCACAGCAGCATAGTGATGGTGAGCAGTTAAATGTTCTTTAATTTATTACATTAGATATGCTGACATTTGTAGAAACCTTCCATCTCATTCCCTTTAAACTACATGTACTCTGAACAAAATACACATTTTATGTACGAAAAGGAAAAAAATAAAAATCTGTCAGGCTGTGCCAGAAAACTGAAGACGTTCAGATGTTCGGCAGAATAATAAACCACAAATATGCAGCACATACATTTCTGCACCTTTTAGCACAAAGGGAAAATGTCAAACATCCTTCTTTCAGTATAACCAATGATTTTCACCAGCAGTTACTTTATCATGTGAATTTTACCCTGTAAATAAAAAACTCAGTGTGGGATGAAATCATTTGGAAGTTTTTCACACATCTTTAACGGGGCTTACAGTAAACTTGCCTGTGTCTGTATTAAACATGTGCCTGAATCTGGACACAGCTGGACCGGTGCCGGTTCTGTCTGATGTTCCTCCTGACCGCCCTACATGTCTTCCCCAGGTGAACCAGCAGATGTCAGGAATGACTCTGAACGGCGCCGGAGGTCAGATGGCCTTCGGTCAGCCTCCTTCAGCCATGGGCGGTTGGGCCGCCGCTGCCGGATCCGGTCAGACTCTGAGCACGCAGCTATGGAAGTGAGCCTTGGAGTGGGTCGGGGGGGGTCGGGCAGAGTAGGAGTCAAGGTCCCAGAAAGCGCAAATGATCATTTGCGCTTTTCTGGACCTCGCTATGAACTGATGCCCCTTTCCATCACGGACCAGCCTTCAGAACACGACAATTGTATCCCTTTCTTTTTTGTTTCCCTCTTTCTCCCTTTCTGTCTCTCTTTCTCTCTATTGTGTGAGTGAATTGGGAGTAATACAGGATTATATGATTGGCAGTTTCTGCCTCCTAACTTTTTATTTTCCTTTTTTGGAAAAAAAAAAACAACAAAATATAAGGAAACAGTCCCAACATTGACATATCAGTAAAGCTGCAGGACCAGTTACACAAGCTTTTATTGTATCTCTGTATCAATATCAGATTATAGAACATTTAAATAATTAGTATTTAAAGGGAGATGACTATCAAGTCTGTCAGTGCGGCTCCCAGATGTACAGCGCTGTATAACCTTCTTTTAAAGTACCTGTGGTTCCCCTATAAAATTAAACTGGTAAAACTGATTGCACTTGTTCGTCTTCTGTGACTAAAGGTTTGATCTAAACCATTAAAAATTTATTTAAAGAAGTTGTCCAACTTTTAGAAGTGACTCATTTTAGTGTAACATGAAACTTTGGTTCACCCTTTGCAGCTATGATATCTTTAATCCTTCTGAAAAGGTTTAGGAGAGTGTTTAGGAAAGTTTTTGATTCTTCCACAAATGCATTTGTACGGTCAGACAGTGATGTTGGACGGGGAAACTTGCTTTCTGGGTCTCTGCTCTGATTAATGCCAAAGGATACGTTGGCAGCGTTGTGCATAAATGCATTCAAATGTTCATGAGGGGAGCTCGCATATTTTATATCATGCAGACACAGTGGTGGCATTTTGTCAGGATGTGCACTTACTGACTGCTAAGTGTGTGTGGGCCTGGCGATCATTTGCAAGTAGTTTTACTGTTGGAGCTGTGAATTTAGTATTTAGTTTAGGTGGTGAACTTTGAACATAAATTAATTGAACTGCTCTTCAAACTCATTCATGCCTTTATAAACCTTGCTTTGTTCACTGGTAGACACTCTCAGAGTCCCCTGGCTGTTCCAACAAAGCATGGAGCAGGAAATTGTCTGAAAATGTTATTCTTGGTTGATATTAACATTTGTTTGATCGGAAACATGTAAGTGTGTCAAAAAAAAAAAGGGCCCCATTTCATAAGGAGATAAATGCTTTTTCACAGAGGTGAAACTTCAACACTTAATTTCTGCTTTCTTTAACTTAAACCATGCGGTAAATATTTGTTCTAAGGTTGTATCAGGAATATACTAGAGTTCTCAGACTCTGTTTTACGTACACATGGATCAATTCTGTCTGTGAGGTTTCCAGCGTCATCTACCAAACTCATCCTGAAGTCACCACTTTACAGAAGCACTGTTTCACTATGAGGAAACCTGGACTGGATTTAGCATCTGTCAGTGAAACTGCCTGGCATTGTCATCCATCATAAGATGGATGACATCTTTAGTAGGTTGTTCTACATTAATGGTATGCAGAACTTCTCATGTCATCCAAGGACTGAAAACTGAGCTAGAAGCATCTAAGGAGCAAAGATCAGTTCATATGTTTCTCTATTTGGGGAAAAAAGCAATGCTCTGCTGCGGTTAAGAAAAAAAGACAAAAACATTTTTATTTATTTTTTTTTACTTTTCAGGGTGCTTCTGATCAGCACTAGAATGTGGAAAGTAGGCTGTAGCTTGGTCTGGTGAATCACTTTTCGGCTTTCTTCATTTGAATTAACGGGACACTTAGTTGCTTAATATGGAACAGTGTTTTCACAATATGCACAATTGGAAGAAGCCAGGATGTTTTCATGTTTAAACACTGTTATGGTTGCAAAACCAAATATACCCCAGCATAGAAACAGTATCCACTAGAGGGAGGGAGCTTTTCCTTGAAACAATGTATCCTGTACCGATATAAAGATGGTTCAAGGAGACCAACAATGACTTTGACGTGCTGGCAAGCTCTGTAACTTTCCAGGTCAACCTACCATCTGTGGGAAGTAACAGAGAAGTTCCTTTCCGTCCCATATATAACGTACACATGAAAAGTATCTGGTACTGACTGTGTTTAACAATCTGCAACTGACTAATTTAGTAGCAGGATTCTTCAGATAATGGTTGGTTTGTGTAAAACTGATTTATTGTATCTTTTGGGGAGTCAAAAGAAAAGGTCAGTGTTCTCTAGAACATTTCCTGTCACTGGAATGAGGAGCTTCAAGACATGATAGTATTTGTTTGAGGGAAAAGGTCAGTGGGAAGAAAGCACATGGTATGTTTATCCAGGAAATGTTTCAACCAAGATGTTTTAGCCTGTCGAAGATGCTGAACCGTTGGCAGTATGTGCTAACGACTATGATGTCAAGCACTTAAAGCTTCACGATTTAAATTCACGGAAAAATCCTTGTGTTGTAATAGTTCAGATTATCATTCTCCATCGTAAAATTAAAACTAACTTTTATTTTTACAAAAAATTTTATTTTACATATTTGTTAAACTATGTAACAGAGTATAATGAATTATACTTTGAGTTTGGGTCTCTTAGAATAATGAGAGACAAATAATCAAAAATCAAGCTCTTTTGCCTTCTTTATCTGAACAAATGCACCGCTCTGTCAGAAACAACCAATCAGAGTCAGGGGGAGGGTCTTGGCACAATCAATCACCCTTGTGTACCAGCTGCTCACTTTCTCCTGGTTGCTCAGTGCTACACTGCAACTTCTCCCCTACCACGAAGGCTCAGGCTAGTTATCATGGTCACCAATGACGACGGATAGATGATTTTCCTGGAACGGTAAGCTTTTTCTCAGCCGTTTGCATATTAAGCAGCATGTACATGAAGTTGATTGACAACACTAAGACCCTACTCCTGACATTGATTGGTTGCTTTTCACTGGGAGGAAGAGGAGATTTTTTTGACAGATTATCCGTCTCACATTGTCAGGACTTTGTGGCATATGCAAACAAACCCTCTCACATAAACTGGAACATTTGTGTATTAAATTGAACAATAATTTCTCCTCATTCACAAAACATTCTTGCTCAAATTAATACTTTTCAGTTTTACTGTTTGTAGTGATTTAGTGAGCTTAGAATAACGTGAATTGATTTCAAAGCGGGTTCAAAATGACGGACATTTCAGCTAATGGCCTCCAGATGGCAGTGTTGTGATGTCGGAAACATTCAGCTGAGCTTGTTCTAGAAGTAGATCCAGACTGCAACCCCACACTGCTCAATAATCAGTACAGATAATAATCATGCACACTGAATGCGTAGCATTGTGTTCTGGGGATTTCCTGTTGCACACCATCCAATTAAAATCCCCGATTGTGGTCACCTTACATTGGTTTCTTGGTCATTTAGCAGGACTTGCAGTGCCAAAACATTTGCATCAGGTTTATCTTATAGACTTTATTGTAAAAGTGACACATTGATCAAGTAAAAGCTAAAAAACAAAAATCCCCAGAAACTGTGTTGACTATGCATGCTGCTCTTAGCAGGTCCAACAAGGAAAAAGATGTCACCGGAAGCAACATCTGCCTCTGAGGGTTTGAATGTGGTTCAAATATGGCTCCAGTCCTGCAAATGTGGATTTATCTCTTGCGAGGGTCAGCCTCTGCTCTGTGTCTCCGCCAACTATCAACTACCGCTGTTATTGCCATGGTGGGAGAGAATTTCTCTGTTAGGTGTTGAGGTAAAATACCCAAGATGTCAACACTCTGTTTATTCTGTTCTCTTAATGCAAAAACTACGGAAACATACTTGGAGAACATGAAACTTGTTTAATGTAACTGCTACAGTGATGGCCATTATGTGAACATTTAGGCTCAGAAAATTAGGAAAAATGCAGTCATACCACGTGTTTACAGTCAGTGGCATTTCTGTGAGGGAAAGCTTGCCTCACTGGGCCTCACAGAGGATTTGATTCTGTACTTATATGGAGTAGTTAATACCACTCCAGTTTTTTTGTGACTTGGGAGAGATTTAAGCAGATGCACTTAAAAAAAAAAATAAATCACACAAGCAGTTTATGCTGCTCCCAGGTAAACATCAGCTCAGGTTACTGGTGAAGTTTTAGTGTTACTCTGCTGCACTATAATTTGCATTGTGTAAAGCTGCTGTCTCAGACTTGAAACAGCATTATGTGTTTACTGCAGTTAAGTGTAGTCTTATGAAGGGCGTGTTTCTTTAAACAAGCTCTACCGGTTAACCTCTCTCTCTCTCTGTCTGATGCCAACAACAATAACTGATAATAAAGAAAACTGACTTAGGAAGACACTGCACTGAATGAAAAGTGTATTTGTACGGTTTGAATACACTGCTGGGAGGATCAGCGGGCATGAAAATGTATGAAAGGCCATAACTGTTTTATGCTTGGCATTGGCTGAAAAGCCCTGATTGTGGGTTTGCTCCAGTCTCTACCTCTCATTTGTTCCAACTCTTTGCTGCAGCAGGGAGTTTCGCATCGAGGTCCGATGCCATACGGTGCCGGACGCCTTTTAGCAAAGAGGCTAGGCATTCCTCCCAGCATGTGAGTTAATCTAACACTTCTCCAGAATAGAAGCCCCCTCCCCAACTCCAATCCAAGTGAAAACTGCTTCTTCTTTTTCCAGCTGTTTAATCTCCTTCTTGACCCAGTGACGTCAACATTCCTGGGGATGAGCATGCTGTCAGCCTCCTGCTTAACTCTTGCAGACATGACTAGCTTAAGCAAACATTTCACTGATGTGACAGGTTAATGCGACCCGGTTATATTCCACACTGACAAATAGGCTACCATTCCTGCTAAGGGAATATTTTAATGGGAGCTATTTTCTTCTGTCTTCCGGTACTTTAAAGTTAATAACATTCATGTAAGTGACTTACTTACGCAGTGGGTATAAAATGTTTTTTTTTTTTTAAGTCAGACACAGAAATATATAAAAGTTCAAGCATGAGATTCAGTTAAAGCTCAACTCATGTTCGTGTTTCAGCGTTTTGTCCTGCTGTAGAGTCAAACCTTTGCTAAGCAGAGCAGCAAGCAAGACTGCAATTTGCCTTAAGTTATGCATTATTATAGAGTCTATTTAATCATATTTAGGCTGTTGCAGTACACAGAAACGTACTGTAGTCACAAAAGTACAAATCCTTTCAATTAACTAAACCACTGTAGATGTCTATCAATTCCCTTTGTTTCAGTTTGGAAACTTTGTAAAGTAGCTCAGTTGTTGCCAGCGCTACTTTGGTTTAGCATCAGTTAGCTGATGGATTCTGTTAAACCACCGTTAATTGTGTTGGCTGTCAACAAAAGTATAATGTTTGGGGCTGTGGCTCCAACAACAGTGGTGATTTTTGCATGAATGTCTCTCTTAGTGAGCAGAGCACCTTCATCTTTCCCTGACAATTCACAATATTAGGTTTAAAATAATTAAAAGAGGGTAGAAAAAGATCAGGAGAGATTTTGAGTCTCAATAATTTCAACTCATTGTCTCCATTTAAGATCGTCTTCATGAAAAATGGGGGGGAAAGAACATAGAGAATGAACTTATTGGTGTAATTTTACAAACAGAATGAAGAGGCTTAGCAACAACCACCTCCACCTGGAGACATTATGCAGCCCGGGACGATGAGTCATAACGCTCATCTCAAAAACAAACCCTATCATCTACATTAGCATTCCAGCTGTTTAGACTGGAAACGTAACTTAGCTATCGTCCTCAGATACTGTTGGTTCTGCTCTGAAGTTTGTCAAATCAAGTTTTTTAAGGGTTTGTTGAGCTACTCTCCTCCTTCCTGTGTCTTTGCAGATCTGATTTATTTTTTTTCTTGGAGAAAGGATTCATGGCAATGTGAAAGGTTTACACATAATACTACATTACAACAGTAAACAGACATTGCATGTAGGAACTGTGGCTGAACTTTGGTTATGTGTCAAATATTTGGCATCAAACAAATTCTCTTCTCTCTCATGACTTCATCGTGTGGCCCCGGGCTAGCCTCAAAAAGCAGGAAGCTTCTCGGGGAGAAGATAGAGCCGTGAGCGTTCGAAACATGCCAGTGCTTTTTGTTACGCTGCCCAACGGGGCCATGTCCAACCAGTTTTTTTTTGGCTTGTAGGAAGTTAATGTAAATTTGGCCCTGAGTCAGGGTTCAGGAATAGTTAGCTCCCCAAAGGCATGAGGTCATTTAAGTTCAATATTAAAGGGATGAAAACATTTTATTAAATTGTTGTTTCTTTAAACCATCCATCCATTTTCTTTACACCCTTGTCCCTAGTGGGGTCAGGAGGTGCTGGTGCGTCTCCAGCTAACATTCCAGGTGAGAGGCGGGGTCACCCTGGACAGGTCGCAGGGCAACACAGAGACAAACAGGACAAACAACCATGCGCACATACACACACACACACACACACACACACACACACACACCTGGGGAGAATTTAGAGAGACCAATTAACTTGACAGTTTATTGTCTTTTTATCTCCAAGGATTCTGCTGTTTCTCCTTCTGGTAGAGCTCTGGGTTGCCAGTTTATGCAGCCATAACTATCCAGTTCAGATCTCACCATTTTGATGGCAGCATCACCACCACTGTTTTCAGTGGTATGCTTTTTCCTAGGCTGTCTGATTCTGCTGCTGACATTGTCTCTGTTAACATGGACTGTGGGAGGAAGCTGGAGTACCCGGAGAGAACCCACGCATGCACAGGGAGAACATGCAAACTCCGTGCAGAAAGACCCAGGGCTGGGAATCGAACCCAGGACCTTCTTGCTACAAGGCAACAGTGCTACCAACTGCACCACTGTGCAGCCCCTTACTTTAAACCATAATGCATTATTACAGTTTGCATCACATTTGATTTTCTTCAGTCACAACCTGAAACAGAATATTAAATAACTTGCATAATTTTAATAGGTTTGTTGCCATCAAGGACGTTGCTCACAGGTTTAAATGTGAGATATACAGATGGAAGTGAATGAATCTAAGTATGTGCCACTTCCTGTGTGTTTTTAATTAATTTATTATCAAACAGCGCTGTATTCCATTAGCATACCTAACCTGAACTCTACCATGAGAAAAGTTTGTTGATTGATGCTCAAAAATACCCGCGGTGGCATGAGGCCTCCTGGTATGGTGAGAGATGTAATCACATCGTGACAGCCTGCATGTCAGCTGAGTTTTTAATTACTCAGTTTTTTTTTAGTTAAGGACACCGCCGCACGGTGTCCTTAACTCACTTTAGATTAGTTATTAACAACCTATCCATTTTGTCCCTGGCATAGGCTGGGCTTTAGTTAGCTAAAGGTTTGCAGTTACTTTTTTGGTTTATTTTTTTTCTTATGTCACACCTCAATTTAATCCAAAGAAAAGACAGTTGAGAAAACCAATGAAACAAATAAAAAATTAAATAAAATCATTTGCATGCTACCAGTGATTATTTTCCAAAATACAATAATAAGGGTTATTCCAACCTGGGATCCTAATTACAAATAAACCCAAAATATTGCCTGTCTATTGAACTCCACTCTGAAACAAGCATCATCTGGCTCCATTTACAGAGGCTTAAATCCTTTCTCTACTACTCACTCAGCAACTTGTGAATGTTCAAGTTATGTCCCTGCGGCACTGAATACAACTTTATAAGGGCGATAAAAGCATTAGTAATTACTCGAAGTGGTTTTGTAGATCATTTTAGTGGCTTTTCAAAGATAAACCTTTGCACTCCTCTTATTTGTATCTTCAAAATTTCTGTTTAAGGCAACGATCTGAGTGATACAACATCAAATGACAGTACAAAAAAAAAAAAAAAAGTTGCAGCTCAGAACTATTCAGTGTATTCATAACAACATTATTGCCAAGTGTGAAACTGAGGTTTGGCTTCCCTTGGTGAAACTGAATGTCCTAAAAGGCAGCAGAAACTATGTCGTTTGCATACCCGGCATATCTGCCAGCAGATGTCAAAATAGTTACTCATTATAATAGTCAATTGCAATGTTTATGCCGCTCGAACTTTTTCACATTTTATCAATGCAATGCAAGCACAGACTTTAAATGTGTTTTATCGGGACAGACCAACACAAAGCAGTGCTTAGTGGTTAAGTGGGAGGAAAATTGAAGTTGTCAGAGGGTTGTTAGAGAAAATTCATGAACAAGCAGAATCTTGGAGACCCAGGAACACAGCAGACAGGACAAGGAGGAAGATGTGGAACCTGAAAATGCAGAGCATGGCACAAGTGCAGCCACACCAAAACACGACTGTCCACCTAAACAGGCAGGAGAGGAGAAAATGAATAAGAGAAGTCAAGAGGCCCGTGGTTAATCTGGAAGCGTTGCAGAGATTATGTGTATGGGAAAATATTTTGACTGAACAACTATACTGAACAAAAATATAACTCCGCAGGTCAAATATTGTTGCCATGTGGAGTTAACAACTGTGAATGAACATTTGCTGATGTTTTATTGTACAAAAGTAATATTTCTCTTGATTTGTGTATAATTTTTAATCCAACTTGCTGTCAGTGAGCTTTACTCAGTGAGCAGTTTTTCTACAAAGTGCTTGGGTGGTGCATGTCCAGTGGGTGATCAGACAAAATGAGCAACAGCTGGACAATCCTTGTACTGGGGGGGATAAAAGGCCACCCCGAAATGTCAAATTTTCATAAGTCATAATGCCTTAGATGTTGCAAGTTATGCGGGAGCGTACCATTGGCATGTTGGATGCAGGGATGTCCACCAGAGCAGTAGCTGCATGGCTCAATGTCCGTTATCGGACCATAGGCTGTTTAAGAGTTCGTTTCCAACATACTGGCACCACTGCAAATCGACCTCATCCTTGTCGGCCACATGTGACCACTCCAACACAAGCTCGCCACATCTGGCTCGTCCATCTGCGGGATCGGCTAAGACCAGCGACACACACAGCTGATGAGACCATTGGTCTGCACAACAGATGCATCACATCTCAGACTTGTCCTTAACCGCCTACAGGAAGCCAACTTGCCTGCTTGGAAGCCTCACGGTGGTCTGGATCTTACTGCTGTCCGGTGTAGGAGCCAACTCGCTTAGGCGAATGCACATGTCCGATGGCCTCTGGCACACTGGAGAAGAGTGATGTTCACGGATGAATCCAGGTTCCAGTTGTGTCGACGTGTCGGTGAACGGTTTGCAGATGCAAATGTTATGCCCAGCGTACTTTAAACCATCCATCCATTTTCTTTAATGGCCATAATGTGATGGCCATTATAATGCCATCATAATGGTGGCATTATGATGTGGTCAGGCATCACATACGGGCATAGAACACCGTTTCACTTCATTGAAGGGAACCTTAATGCACAAAGATATCGGGACGAGATTCTCACCCCAATTGTTGTGCCGTTTGTGCGCCAGCATGATATGACCTTTCAACATGACAATGCACGACCTCATGTTGCCTGTGTGGAATTCCTTCAAACAGAGGACATTGACGTTCTGGACTGGCCTGCATATTCGCCACACATGTCCCCAATAGAGCATCTTTGGGATGTTCTGGATAGGCGTGTCCAGGACCGTGTTCCAGTTCCGGGCAATGTGGGTCAGCGCCGTGTGGCTCTCCAGGAGGAATGGAATAACCTTCCACTGGCCACCATAGACAATCTGATCAACTCCATGCGCTGCGTTGCTCTGAGAGATGCAGCTGGCGGACACACAAGATGTTGAAAAAACTAATTCCTCAACCTGATCCCTATCATGTTCAAAGGCTCGTCAATCCACTATAATGGCCTTATCACGATGTTATCAATGCCGACACGAAGATCAGTAATTACTGAAAATATATTTTGAGTTTCTCTATATATTGCAGAACTCAAATGTTCATAAAACTCTTATATTTGACATGGGGCGTTTATATTTTTGTTCAGTGTATTATTTATGCATTCCTTAGTATTTGCAAGTTTACATGAATGTGCAATCAGAATCAGTTGGAGAGGAGATGTGGGAAAAACCTAGAACTGCACAAAATACAACAAACGAGGTTTTGTTTTTTTTTTAGCTGAGAGTAGGCCATCATGAAATTGGATATAAAAATGAATTTATTTCAAGGATTTGAATAATCTTTCTTTGCTCCTCACTCTGGAATGATCAACATTAAAGCCTGAGATGTGCAGAAACTGTTGGCTGAAGATATTATTGGTTACTGTTACTTTCTATAAAGGCTAAAGAATACTTTATCATTTCACTTCTATCATGTCTGAATGTCTGTTTCTATGATTACCTGTTAAGCACTTTGAAGTACCCTGTAAATGAATTATGATGGACAAACAAACTTGCCAAGCCTCGCCCAGCCTCAGTAATCATTACTTTATTACATATTTAGAGATAATATGTTGTAGCGTTGAGAAGAAATGGGAAGGAATGCAAGATGAGTAAAGCTTGACTGACCCACCTTGTACTGGTTTGCTAAAGCTCTGCCTCGTCATCACAGTAACCCGCCCTGACTTGTTAAATGACTGAGTCGATCTCTGGTCAATGAAAATAACCAAATCCTTAAGATAATATTCTTCAGGACATGACACGGGGTTGAACGAGACATATGAAATGTTCACCATTACAAACTAAAAGGATAGACTTTTTCAAACTTTTACCAGCTCAGATAGATCAGTAAGGATGGAGAAGTGGGTGTACTCTGCATTACGCCACCACTCAGTGTCTGTGGATTAGACCACACCTGCCCTCCTGTAAACACCTGGCACTCAAAGCTGCCTTTGTTCCTGACATGTTGGGTGTTTCCATTTCCTACTTTCCCTTGATGACACATGAAAACTTGCAACATAAATGCAATCCCAACAGCATTATTGTATTATCTGGTGGAAAAATGGCAATTACATTTTATTTCTTTTATTCTTTTGCTAAAACCCATTTGAGTATTTGAATGCCTCTGAACTCCAATCACAGGGTCCTTACGCATGCTTTCACTAAATCAGATCATTTGAAGTTAGTTGATTTCAAAAAGTATGCTAAACTGATTGCAACAAAAAGCTGAATATCAGAAAGCTGGTTATTTGAACCATGGCATATGCACCTAAAACAGTGAAAGCTTTTTGCAGTTAAGAAATTATTTAAGACATGTGGGAAATTGGTGCTTCTGACCCTTTTTCAAAGCCAACTTCAACTTTCAATACTTCTGTTCAACTAAGGGTATTTCCATTGTATTCTGTCTTTAAGTAATGCATTTTTGTTGTTTGTTTTTAAGAGTAAAAAATGAAAAAAAAAGAGCAATAAATAAATTAACTCAAGTCATATTCTATCTTCTGCCAATTTGATGGTAGACAGAGGGTTAAAAATGATGGCAGATTCAGAAAAAGACAAAAAGGAAGGATATCCAGATGTGTTTTGCTTTCTGACAATGAAAGCTTGAGAATCTATCAATGAGAGCAACTGCTTTGGAAATTCAGCCTTTATAAAACACAGTTTTTGTGAGTAAAGACACAAGGTGGACATAAGAAAGGATGTTTGGCAATTTGATTGTGGTTCCACCAACCTTCACCCACTTGACAATCCTCGCACCATAAATTCCAGGAAAAGAATACAACCCACCTAAAGACTTCAACCCCAACAGGTCAAATCATCGATTTACTCTTTGCTGGCACATGCAAAAAGCCCCACGTTCCAGACCCCAACAATAGACAACCCCTCCACCAGGCAGTGACCCACCCGTCGTGCTGGCAACCGGAGCCACAAGATGGCGCCCAACAGAATGTGCTACTGGTGTTTGGGGATGTACTGTTACAGTGTAAGGAGGTCACAGTCACGGAGTTACAGGTCAAGAGGGCGCTGTGACCATTTGAATACTGGTAACACAACTGAGTGGGTTTAGCATTAAACTGATGTAAAAAGGAAACATATTTCAGCAAGCGGCTTGGTCTGATAAACAGCAGTTCAGGAAAAAATGGACTCATCTTTTATGACCTTTACCCTGGATTTACCTCCAAAATCAGAAAGATAAGTTAAAGTACTTTGCATTTAGTGTGAAAGAGGCTCTGATGTGCTCCAAACACGACTACATGAAGCACCTCTGAGAGAGTTAAAAACTGCAGTGAGATCTTCTGTTATTGTCTATTATTACTCCATCAGTTGAGAATTTCGAACCCCTCAAAGGATTTCTCTGTAATTTCAGGCCAGGCTTGCACAAGGGAAACATAGTCCATCAGCTTCAGACAAGGCTGTCCTCCCAGAATGGCTCTCTGGTGTTTTGGCATCAATCTAAGTTAATAAAAGGTGTTATCAATGCAGGTCCGAATCCTGTATTGATAACACCTGTTTCCACAATGACTCTCTTGTTTAGTTAGTCACTGTTTACATTGTTTCATCCTGCGGGTTTCTGACCTCAGCTGTGTGTGTGTGTGTGTGTGTGTGTGTTCTTGTTTCTAGGTGACAGGAGTTACAAAGACTCGATGTTACGGTGCTGAGAAGCTGCCGGGGCAAAGATTAGTCAACCATTTGGGTGTGTCGTTCTTAAAAAAAAAACACTCTGAGCAAACTGTGTGGTAATTTTTTATTTTATTTTAGCCATTTACAGTGTCTTGCCAAAGTTCTCAGATTTCCACAGGTTAACACATTACAGCTACAAATGTAATCTAATTTTAAGGGATTTTACAGACTGGCATTTAAAGTTTTTGCCCCCTACAAATGTTTCAGATCATCTGAGGAAAACATTCAGAACAAAGTTAAGAAGCAGTTCACAAAGAAGTTTCCCAAATCAACCTAACCCACATAAAAATCTAATTACCCCTAAGCCCGTTACCCCTTGTCGACCAAGACTGCCATTGAGTTTTTGATAACTGGTTATCAATCTGCATCACTGTGGAGAAATTTTGACTTACTCCTCTTTGTAGGATTGTAAAGTGGACGTTTATCCTTGGAGCTCTTCCATGAAGGCCAGTCTTTTTCTTTTTGTTAAAACATGAACTCTGACCTCGACTAAAGCATGTGAGGCCGGCAGTGCTTCAGATCTGGTTCTGGGTTCTTTTGTGACCCTCCGGATGAGTCATGGATGCATTCTTGGACTGAGATTCATCACTTTTCCATGTTTTCGTCCTTTGTGGATAATGGCTCTAACTGTGGTTCGCTGGTGTCCCAAATCATAAGGAATGGCCTAATCGACCTTTTTCATAGAGATAGACATTAATGACTTTGTTTCTTATCTGCTCTTCGGATTTATGCATGATAAACATCTTCTTGAGATCTTTTACAATACTTAATGTTATCAGAAAGGTTTTAATTAAGGGATAAATAAATTCTACAGCTAATGATTGCATTTTGCTGGTAACGTTTTCCCCAGCTTTTCAATAAATGCAATTAATGACATTTAAATGATCATTTATCTTGGTAGTATTACTTCCACACATGGGTTAAGTTGTGGATAGCTTTTTCTAACTTAAAAAAATTAAACAGTGGCTTTACAAGACGTTATGACCAACTTTGTGTCCATCCATCACATAAAAATCCAAGACAACAATTTGAAGTATCTTGTTCTAATTTGATTCAATATGATATAGTTTGGAGAGAGTGAATATTTGTAAAGCCATGTAACTTTTTTAATAAAATTTGAAGCAGCCGAGTGGCCTTTCCTCCAGATCCTAATGCTTTCCAGACTCCAACTCTTGACTATTGTTCACCCTTTTCCTGACAGCAGCCTGATTACGTAAGACAGATTTCCTCAAAAAAACAAAAAAGGAAAAGAAAAAGAAAAAAGACCCACATCCCACCTCCCAAAAAGTGCAGCTGCTGCCATGGTGACTGCATAAACACAAAACGATGTCATGGAAAAACAATGTCAAAGTGAAGTCAAAGAAAATAGACCAACTCTTATCTCAACCAGCAGATTTTATTTGGCAAACAAGTCTTACATGAACACACATATACACACACGGTACTGTACATTGAGTCTTCTTCTTCTTCACCAAGGTTTTCTTTTCGGGAATCTTTCATACAGTTTTTCCATCTCATTGTAACAGCTTTTACTAAACAGACAGTGTGTGTGTGTATGTGTGTGAGTCTGAGAACAGCTTGTCCTGCCAGTCGGGCCATCTCACGCACAGTTGTAGTTGTGGACACTGAGCCTCCTGCGACAAAGAAACAGAGAAGATTATTATAGAATTTGTTCAGGGCTATCGTAAAAGTGTTTGTGCAGGTCTGTGTCTCTTACCTGTGCCAGTTGGTCTGAAATGATGACAAGAAGAGAGAGAAGTTTAAGAAAACATCCAATGAGAATACATTACATGTTTCTTTAATTGTTGTAAAAAGATAAAAAAAAAAAAAAAAAAGGTCAATGCACCTTGGTTTACTTGGACTCTTCCGTATCCAGCAGTCTCCTGTAGGTGGCGATCTCCTGCTCCAGCCTGGTCTTGATGTCCAGCAGCATCTTGTAGTCCTGGCCCTGCTGTTCGATGCTAGCACGCACGTTGGAGAGCTCTGCCTCCAGCATGTTGATGGTGTTCTGGAAGCCGCAGAGCATGGCACTGTAGCGGGCCTCTGTTTCTGCTAACGTATTTTCCAGAGCCCCTTTCTATCACAGGACAGAAGAAAAAAACAAAAACAGAAAGATATTCATTATTGTTTGTTCTTGCGATGAAGTCTCGGGGAATTAAAGTCTTTTCATTGGGGATTCTGGCTGTTTTGAGTTATCTTCTGCTGCAGCCACACCCTGGATGCGGCAGGTTCCTAAAGGCATGGCTGTTTGCTTTGCAGCTCCTGTCTTTATGAGAGAATAAAGAGCAACTGGGTTTAAATGGGATTCTGCATGTATTAATGTGTTTGCTGCAGGGAGGTTTGATTCAGGGAGTGGCGCGTGACTAACACCATCTTGCCACAGATAACCCACAAGATTAAAAATTTTTTCTGCATTCCTTCGGCTTTCCTCAAACTTTCTTTTTTTTTACAACTTTCAAAATTTTAACAGATGTCTGTGAAATGTCTTCCTGCGAAGGAACTCCTCCCTTCCCCACTGCTAACTTCATTCCTCCAGGAAAGCCTCCGCTCTAGCTTATCCTCCCTTCATTACCTTCTGTCTCTTCCCTCATTTTGCCCTGACCAGGCTTGGATCTGGGAATGTTTGCTTAGATAAGGCAGTGGTTTGGGGGATTCGGGGGCTGGTTTTTGCTCACCATGCTGAGTTGGGACTGTAGCTCGATCTCCAGACCCTGGAGTGTGCGCCGCAAGTCACTGATCTCTGTCTTGGATGTCTGGATGGTTTCTGTGCTTATGGCCACCTCCTTGTTCAGGGTTGCCGACTGGATAAAAAACACACACATCTCTATGATTGTGAAGTTTAAATACAGACTGCAGAGGGAATGAGCCTCCAAACATTTACATTAACTTGTTTGTTTGTGGGAACTTCTCCTCACCTTCTCATTAAACCAGGACTCCTGGTCCCGACGGTGTTTCTCTGTGATGGATTCATACTGGGCGCGGATCTCCTCCATGACTTTGTTCAGGTCTTGCTGAGGTGCGGCGTCCACCTCAACGTTGACTGTGCCGGTGAGCTGAGAGCGCATTGCTGCAAGTTCCTGAAAGAGTTAGGGACGGCATGGATTAGATCTGTTCTGCTTCCCCGTGCAGGGCTGTAGAAGAGATGTTCGGTGTTAATCACCTCTGCGTGGTTCTTCTTCAGGTAGGCGAGCTCATCCTGCAGGCCTTCGATCTGCATCTCCAGGTCGGCCTTGGTCAGGGTGGTCTGGTCCAGCAGGCGGCGGAGGTTGGCGATGTCAGCCTCGACGGACTGGCGCATCATCAACTCGTGTTCGAATCTAATCAGGTCGTAGAAATCCAGATCATTAACATGGAGCAATTGGTACCAGTAAAGAGTGCTTGTTTGACCTCATTTGAAAGTTTTGTCTTACTTGGTTTTGAAGTCATCTGCTGCCAGTTTGGAGTTATCAATCTGAAGCAGGATGTTGGCATTTCCAATGGTGGCAGCATTGATCTGGAGAAAAAGCAACAGATGAAGACTTAGGATTCTTTGAGCTGTTCAGTAAAAGACACATGCCTTAGATCGGTTTTTATTTTGATCTAGAGGTGAAACTGCAGCTAAAAAGATATTTCATCAACTCTGACTTCTTATGTACTGCATAAACTTTTGAAGACCCAGAAAATGTAAAACATGTCTTTAAAACTCCTAAAACGTCTGCAGGACATCAGGTTCTGCATCCTATCAAAGCTCCACCTCATAATCATTAACAACCATGCAAATATTTGACTTGCAAAGGCCACAACACTCCATACCTTGTCTTTCAGATCATTGATGATGGCCCAGTAGTTGCTGTAGTCCCTCTCTGCTGCTGGGCCCTTCTTCTCATAGTACTCTCTGATCTGCTTCTCCAGCTTGGCGTTGGCCGCCTCCAGGGAGCGCACCTTCTCCAGGTAGTTGGCCAGACGGTCGTTCAGGTTCTGCATGGTGGCCTTCTCGTTCAGGTGGATGGTGCTCTGGTCCAGGGCATTGTTCAGATCAAAACCCCCTCCCATGCCGCCGTACCCAGAGGAGACGATCCGAGCGGAGGAGGAGGAGATGCGGGGGCCGCTCCTGAAGCTGAGGCCGGACACGCTGTGGGCCTTGTGGGGGGCAGCGCTGGACGTGTAGCTGCGGGTCTGTTTGGTGATGACTGAGGGGCCGCTGCCGAAGCTCTGCTGGTAAAACATGATGGCTGGCTATCTGCTGGTCAGGAGACGACACGAGGAGAGAGGACCGTTAGGCAGTTGTGGACTGAGCGGCTCTGTGGAGTTTGATAGCAGGAGGCAGCCTGTTGATATAGTGCAGGCTGGAGGCGGGACTGGACTGGAGCAGAGAGGTGGGAAGGGAGGGAAGGAGGGAGGTTTCCTCACTACTTTATCCCTGGGCTTGGCAGAACCACCATTTGTTTTCTTTTAAAGGCCAGGGTTTGGTTTCTTTCCACTCCTGTGAGGAAACCATTGTGGAATGTGTGAGAGGGTTCTGCTGGTTTGGGTCTCAGCTAGGATTTCTGCATGTGCTGCTGTCTCTATGCATGTATGAGGCATTCCTAAAGACCTGCAGGCATCGACTTGATCATGCCAGTCATTTTACATCTCTGTGCAAATAGAGGAGGTGTATATTTACTGTCTTAGTGGCCCGCCGTTAGTCAACATTAACGCTAAGCAGAATGTGAAATGTCTCTTTGGCTGTTAGGAAGCCATCATGATGATGATGAACTCCAGAGACAGATCAGGAAATCTAAAGTTAAACATCGAGTCTCTCTGCAGTTTCTCAAGACATAAAATTTTGATGAATCTCTTGTGTGCATCTATAATTTATGAAAGCGATACAAACATGCCAGCAATATACTGTAAAGTTTCTGTCACCAAGAGACAAAAGACTTAAATGGGCGAGGAGCACAGCGTTACAAACCATTGATGTTTGATTAAATGTTTGATTAAATGCTTGTTTTATCTTAGTCCGACCACAGTGTGTCTGATAAAAGGAGCAGGCAGTTAATGAGCGTTTGATTGATTGTGGCCTGAATGAAGTTTTTCCAGCCTTGAACCACCAGCCTACATTGTTTTTTTTTTTTGTGCTTTCAGTCAAGGCAACTCATTGTTCGCTGTGTCATACACAACATCCCCCTCTCAGCCCAGTACATCCTATGTGATCATTTTCATATATTCACCATCTATTTTCAATGGTTTGGGCTTAAGTTGTGAGCCTCTCCAGTTCTGTGTGTGTGTGTGTGAGAAAGAAAGAGATAAAAAAAAAGAGAAAGTGAGAGAGAGAGAGTGAGTGAGTGAGTGAGTGAGAGAGAGAGAGAGATATCTTTATCTCCATGTTGGGCTCTGGCCATATTCTGTTGCGGAGAAACATCTGGCGTCAGGCTGGGGGTGGGGCGATGCAGGCAAACAGGGGTCAACCAGGAGTCATGAGGAGAACACATATTTTTCTCCTGTACAGTCAGCAAAGTTTCATCAATCTTTGTTAACTTGCTTTATCTAGTCCCCCTAAAGACCCGCTGATAGTTTGGGACAAAGGTTTGTTTCTGGTATGCATCGACTTACTCCGACCCAAAACAGAAACTTTTTAAGACAGAGCTCTCTCTTTAAATAAATGACCTACTGTGCTTTAGAGAGCAGCAGCTTTTGCATATCGGCTTTAAAGCTGAAATCCTGTGATGATAATAATTGCATTTGCACCAAATAAATGAAGCATTTAGCTCTAAACTGTACATTGCCCTGTCCAGGATTCATAACCCTCAAACCTTTTGTCATTTCTCTGGATGAGCCTGTGCTGTACCCATCTTCTCATCTCCCCTGACCAGCTTGTTTGTCTCTGCAAAAGAAAGAAATCCCCTCAGTACAATGCTGCCACCGCCATGTTTTGTGATGTGGTTGGTGGGTTCAGAGTGATTGACGCTGTTAGTTTTTTGACACGTACCATGCTCAAGTCAAATATTTTGATTTGTTCACATCTGACAAGCACACATTCTTCCATCTTTCCCTGTTTTCTTTGTTACCTTATGGCAAACTGCACACAAAACCTTTTCTATAAAAAAAAAAATTTTTTTCTTCTCTTTCTTTTAGAAATGTCAGATTTGTATAGTGCAAGGCTGATAGTTGTCTCGCAAACAGAGTTTTCCACTTGAGTTGTGGATCTCTGCAGCCCCTCCAGAGTCACTATAGACCCCTTGGCTGCTTATCTAAGTAATGCTATGCTGCCCAGCCTGTCAGTTTAGATGGACATTCAAGTCTTGGTATGTTTTCGGTTTTGAAGGTTGAACTGAACAGCTCTCTTTTAAAAGCTTGTTTTCTACTTTCAACCTTTTTCCTGACCTGTTTTCTGAGTTTCCTTGTCTTCATGATGCCATTTGTTTACCAATTTCCTCTGCCAGGCCTCTGACGGCTTCACAACCGGATTTAGATTTAACCTACATCACAAACTGGTGGAACGTACGTGGTTGCACTGGATTTGATTTAGGAGTTTAAAAACAAAGGGGGGTGGATACAAGTGAACAGGACATGTTTCCAGTTTTATTTTTTTACACCAATTAGAAAACTATCAATTTTGCTTCCACTTCACAGTTATGAACCACTTTCTGCTGACCTGTTGCAAAAAGTCCAAGTAAATGACAGCAATGTCTATGTTTGCTGTGTGACAAATTCTGCAAAACGTTTGGTGGGTGTAAATCCTTTCACCAAGCACTTAAGCCACTTAAGCTTTAAGCAGGTCCACCCAATTTTACGGGTGATGTGACCAACGCACCTGACTGCAACACTTTCTTCCAACACTTTACAGGAACAGCTTTATGTGACGCTTATCATCCATTAAAAAACATTTGATTTGCTGATCTATCCATAATTTTATGGTTGTCCATTGTATCAGGTTAACCAAACAAAACAAACAGGTCTCTTTATTTGTTGTGCTGCAGGCCTAAAATCTGAATAATTTACCATTTGCTGGCTGAACAACAGTAAGGACAAATAAAAAGCATAAACTTTGGATGATGGATGATGAACTAGAAATCTGGATTGCTGTTTCCACAATAACATTGAAAGTTGACTTTAGTAGAAAAACCGAACAAAACAGCAGCTTGCTGCAGCAGTGACACTCACTAACCTGTATGGCCAGATAAGGAGTCAGCAACGAGTCAGAGGTGACTGTTGCAGACAGTTGAGTTCTCACAAGCAGCACCGTCTGAATATGTTAGTCAAATTTTGAGGCTGCATGAAAACGTCCTCTATGCAAAGTGTGGCACATGCTGCAGATCAATGAGCTTTAGGTGACATGAATGGTGCTTTAGTGTAATATATTCTGCATTGCTTAATGCTAAATGAATGAACAATTATAAAATCTATTTTAGGATCTACGTTTTAGATGGATGTAACCAGGTGATCTAGTTAAAAACCGTTTTCAAGAAGTGATTGTAAATTCCCACCCGTTTCAGGCCCTCTTGAATGCATCAGGCCCCGTCACTTCCGTTTCATTTGTTTTGCCGGGCTCATTAGTGTATATAGGCACCGGGTGCGAACGCCAAGTTAGGTGTGTCAAGTCCATTGTTGTGTGGACAGTTGGATGTCACTGGATGAGCGCTGGCGTCGTGCTCATCGGGCTGCTGTGCCGGATTTGGATCACAGATATGGAGGCATTTCAGTGATTGTTCACAGCAGCATCTGAATGTACTCATTTGTGTGGCTGATTAAGGTTGCCGCTGTTGGAATTTATGCTCTCACCTATGTGTATTATTTTTGGATGCTCTTTGTTAATTGGCTAATGGGT
>CAEFZX010015944.1:0-82341 GCA_903066825.1 Alfaro cultratus | reverse complement strand
AGCACCACTGGCCTTTTGGACAGTTCATGTGCAAACTCAACAACTTTGTGAGCTTGGTCAACATGTTTGCCAGTGTCTTTTTTCTGACTGCCATAAATCTGGATAGATGTCTGTCTACATGGGCAGTGGCATGGGCACAAAACGAGCGCACCGTTTTTAAGGCTCAAATCATCAGTGCTGTAATCTGGTTTGCTGCAGGGATCTGTAGCACACCTTACTCCTGCTTTCGCATTGTCGCCTACCAGGACAATGACACCCAGTGCATTTACAATTCTACCATGCAACAAAAACGGACTCTGTACACTTTCCGCTTTGTTATGGGCTTCCTCATCCCATTCTTGGCAATATTTCTCTCTTATGTGGCAATAGGAATACGTTCCAAGCGTCTGCAAAATGTGAGGAAACACTTATCTCACCGTGTAATTGTTTTCATTATTGTTGCATTCTTCATCTGCTGGTTGCCATTTCATGTTATGAGTTTTATAGAATTAGCTTCCAGCAATAAACAGGACCTTATGAAGATTGTTAAGGTTGGAGGTCCTTTGACTCTGAGTCTAGCTTTCATGAACAGCTGCCTGAACCCCATCCTCTACGTTTTTATCCGGGATGACTTCCAAAATCAGCTTCATCAGTCTGTGTGCTTTGTTGTAGAAAATGCTCTGGCAGAAGACCTTTTGCCATCTGCGTCCTCTCGTTTCTTGTCACCACAGTTGTTGCGGGCTGATAGAAAATCAGAGTCCTCTGTTCCTGTCTAGGAGAAATATGTAGGAATTTTACTTCAGATCTAGAATGTATTGCAATGTATGTGTAGGGAAAACATGCATGTGATTTTTTTTTTACTTCATTTAGTTTTGATGTTTTTTTCAACTGTAGGTGACTTTATTGTGTGTGATTTCTTTAAATGTTATGTCTTCAAAAAAATATTAGTAACGTGTCGCGATTTATAGTCTAAGTTGACCATCTGTGCACCACATTAGCTTAGACTATTTTAAAGTAAAAATTTGAAGACTCTCTCCATTGACCTTTATGCTAAACTGCCTAAAATGTTTTATATTTTAGCATGTTGCATGGTATAGCGGTAGAGATGGGTCCCTTTATGCAGAGAATATCACTATAAACTCAGACTCAAAAATATTGAGTTCATAATACTTGTATTTGCCTAATTTGTGAGTGTGCAAATTTTGATTAAACTGAGCTCTTTCCTTTGCCTTTTGATTTTAAATGCATTTTAATGTCCATTGGAAACACCTGCGTAGTCTGCAGACGTACATTCCTAACATAGTGGTGCACCATAGAGCATCTCTCCCTGGTAGACATGAAGTACTTTAAGAAAGTGATAATGGCTTTCATTGTGGACTGCACTGACGTCACTGTGGACCCACATCAATATGTGTACAGGAAAAACCGACCCACAGCAGATGCTCTTATCTTCGGTGGTTAACACAGAATTTGCCCACTTAGAAAACAAGGACTATTATGCTCGTCTGCTCTTTGTGGATGTCACATCAACATTCAACACACCTATACAACAGACTCTAATTCAAAACTTAATATACCTGGACTGAGTTACACCCTTTGCAACTGGGTTCTGGATTCTTTTAAATATCTCTTCCTTCCCTGTCACTCTCAGCAACGGCTCCCTCTAGTGCAGTGCACTGAGCCCCTTCTGTTCACTCTGCTCATATATGGGACTGCTCAGCAAAACAACTCTGTTGCCTGATTGTGAAGTTTGCAGATAACACATCTGTAGTTAGTCTGACAACTGGCAGGAGGTGGAGCACATGGAGGATTGATGGAAAAAAATGAACTCTTCATCAGTGTGAAGAAGATAAAGGAGATGATGATACACTGTCGGAGGGACAGCAGTGGATGTGGTCTCTAAGCTACAGGTACCTGGGTGTACACATCACTGATGATCTCACCTGGAGCACGAACATCTCCTGCCTGATTCGAAAAACACACTAGTGTCTCTCCTTCTTTGGGATGCGTCTGACACCAGAGTTCAGTCCTGACATCATTCTACAGATGTGGAGTTGATGTCCTCTGTCTCTGCATCACCACGTGGCACCGCAGCTGTTCTGTAGCAGAGAAGGCACAGAACAGTAATGCAGAAGGTGGTGAAAGCTGCACAGAGGATGGTGGATTGCAGCATCTTCACCATCAAGTACATCAAGATATCCAGATACAAGAAACGGACCTCCTGCATCATGAAAGACTCAACTCACCCTGTGCCTCTTCCCTTCATGCAGAAGGTTGAGGGGCAAATAGCAGAAACACAAGACTGAGGGGTGGTGAACTATGTTGGTCCCCTGTAGGTCCTCCTGCCTTCCTCTGCCACCATAGCATATCATATCTTTGACATTTTTGCAAAATTTGCAGTGTTTTGCACAATTCTGGAAATTGCACAACACTGGTTTTATTTACCTCTACGGGACTGCATATTTTTCCATCATTTTATGCAGGAAACTGTTATAATTTCACCACTTGCAGGCAAGTTGGATGAAGTGTCTGGACCAAGGACACAATGATTGAGACAGACAGAGTGGGGGTTCAAGCCAGTAACCCGTTGGATACGGGACAAACTTCTACCACCCCAGTTGTGTGTACTTGACACCTGTAACTAATCCATCTTGTTCTCAATGACCATAAGCAAGAAGTTCTGGGAACTGATTCTTCAGGTCATACCTCTTAAAATGCTTCATCTCCATTTTGATAAAGTCTCTTACAGGTGAGCCTCACAATCTTTAATGGTTGTATTAACACCCTAACACATCATTTCTTAGTTTCTAGTATATGGGGCCTTGGAGAGCATTAGGCTCTTTATTGTTGTATACGGCATTGATGCCATACTGTTCAGAGGAAACAAGGCAAAAAATGCCTTGCTACATGCAGAAGTATTCATAATCCATAAAGCTTTTTTCATATCTTTCCATGTTAGAATTACAAAGTTCAACATATTTCATTGGGAATTATTATAATGAACCAAAGCCCAGTAGTGCATATTTTTGCAACTACTGGGTTATTTTTTACACATAAAAATCATACTTATGTATGTCTATACTTTGTAGAGGCAGATTTTGTTCCAATTACATTTGATTTACACTTACAAAGACTGCACTTTTGCTCATTCTTCTTTGCAAAATAACTCAAGTTTACTCAAGGTGGAATGTGGTTTTCCCTCATGTTTAGGTGCCCCCTAAAGACTTGGCGCAGACTACAATAAAGATTTCTTCTGACATTTCCACAAAGGTTAGATTTGGAAATGTGTTGCTCTGTCTCATAAAATAGAAAAGTTCAAGGTTGTGGCATTTATAATGGCATTAGCGATTCAAACTGCTGTCACTAGCTGATTAGCAAAGTGACACTCACTGTTGAATGTTTTGCAGACATACTTTGTTCCTGTAAAAAAAAAAACACACAAGTTTGATTGTTATCTTTTTCCTGCATATGAACTAGCTTCACTCACAGGCTAGCAGGGCGTATTTACAGAATACCACGTTCATTTGTCTATATGTAAGGTTTGAAGCAAAAACACAAACTTTTATCAATTTGGTGCATAGACATCTATTGTGTGCGACTGACTGGTGACCTGTCCAGGGTGTACCCCGCCTCTCGCCCGGAACGTTAGCTGGAGATGGGCACCAGCACCCCTCCTGAAACCCACTAGGGACAAGAGTGTTAGAAAATGGATGGATGGATGGACATTTATTGTGACATGTAAAATACTTTCAGGTGTTGCTGCAAAGTGTTTCTTGATTCATGTTTTTGGTTATTTTTTTTGAGTTGGAGCAGTGGAACGTAATGTGGTGAGGGCATGTGAATGATAACAGAAAACTCAGAGTAGATGTATGAATTACGCAATTGTAGGGCATAAATTACAATCAAATTTGTGTTAAGTTGTTCCTCCAGAGATAGGGTGCTTTTGTGGCTTTCTGCACTGCAGCTCTACTCTATTGTAAGTATTTGTAGGCAAACAACTGCTGAAGTACGAGGCGGGGAAAAATGTGGCTTTAACACTTATTGTTTTACAATCTGCATCTCAAAAGGAGTGTAAGCACTAACATAGGGAAGGACAGTAATACCTGTATATTGTATTTAATCACTGGGCCTCAGGAGGTAGAATGAATGCTGCTAAGACCCAGGTGAGGAGATACAAGAAGACTGCAAATTGAGACCCTGCAGAGTCCAGAGTTCCTACACATCTTGTAAAAGTCATGACTTTTTCAGACTCGTCTGCTTTTTTTTTTACATAAACTTATATGATGCCCTCATGAATGCATGGAACAAATTTCTACAGTGGAGTGTAGAAATATGCTATAGAGAGGAGAGAGAAAAGGAAAGAAAGAAAGGAACAAACAGAGAATTGGAGTAGTCATAATACTATAATTACGAGAAAATTTGATTGTTCAGCAGTCAGAATAAGGGAACTTGTTCTAGAGAGCTAAAGTATGAGCTCAGACTGTATATTTAAGCTAAATCATTTTAATTTCTTAAAAACTTTATAAAACAAAAGAAATTTCACTGAAGAGATTTGACAACTTTGTGGCATCTGAATTACAAAAATATCAGGTTTTAGAGAGCACACAGAACATTAGATGATAAGGTTTTTAGTGTTTGACATGATGTACTAAACTCAGAAAAAAATATTTGCATAGTCAAATAATCCTATTCATTAAAACCTCTCACAGCTCTCATTTGCATTCTATTTTGATTTCCACCTATGAAAAGACATCTAGCTGCACTTATTTGACAGTATGGTTGAAGGGAGCTGGGGGGCAAAATGTAATATCAATTGTGAGTTGCTTCAGATGACACAGTTTGCCACCTCTGTCACCTGATGTGCAGGAGAGACAATTTAGAAATAGTCAAAACAAATCCGATTTTAAAGTTAAGTCTCAGTTTTTTATTTGCTCTAGTGATTTTATTCATTAATATAATCCCCACGTAAACATATTATTTGTGTTTCTATATAAGCTCTTCCAGCGAGTGTTTTTTGAACACTGATACACAGCGCGAGCGTACTGAGCACAAGCAAAACCTTAAATACCATATGAGATTGTGAAACATTCATACATAAATGTTAAATTGCTACCTACAGACACTGCTAAGTATATAATTTGTAATGCTTTGTTTTCTGTGTCTCTGCCAGGTTTGCACATCTTAAATTTTGGTCCATTCTTCTCTACAAAACTAGATTTTGCTTTGATCAGATGAACTCAATTTTATTAGTGTAGTGCATTTAAGCAGTGAGGCAATTCAAAGTGGTTAACAGGATTAAAAACATAATGATGTACACAAACATAAAACCTTACAGTAGAGTAGCAAAATAAAGATAACTATATTCATCAAAGGTAAAACGCTGCCTGAGTCTCAAGTCCTTTGCACCTACTAGCAGGTTCCTAGAAGGTACTCTCTGTAGTCAAGCTCCAACCAGCAACGCTGCTTAAGATATGTTTTGCACACAGGACAAAAAGTTACTTTTGACTATTGCACTTTTTTCCCTCCATGTGTTTGCTTATGGCAAAAATTGTACTTCTTAATGTGCTGTCGATATCTGCACCTAAATGTTGATTTGCACCCAAAAGTGCAACTGTGAGTTTATCCACACCCACTGGCACTCTCATTGGCAGGTTTGTGAGGTGAGAAGGAGGAGTAATCACATAGAGAACAAATATAGGTAAGGATAGCTAGAGATAGTCAAAGTGAGGGGAGACTATTACAGCTAAAAGCAAAATGGCAAATGGTGAGTTGCTTTGAACAAGCAAAATTGATCATGTTAATTGATATTAGAATTGTATTCTGTATCTCATGTGAAATCTGCATAAAAGATATGCATCTGGAGAAGCAAGTCTATTTATCTTAAAGCATGTCTTAGTTAATGTTTAATACAATGTTTATATTTTTGTTAGGAAATGGAAATTCATCTGTAAGTCATCCAATTGGATTGGAAATGGCAGTGAAGCACATACAGACATTCTCACTGGTCGTCTACTGTGTGATTATAGTCGTTGGGACAGTGGGTAATGCTCTGGTCATCTATGTGACCAGCTTCAAGATGAAGAAAACAGTCAACTCTGTGTGGTTTCTCAACTTGGCTCTGGCTGACTTCCTCTTTACAGCGTTCCTGGTGTTTACAGCAGTTTCTCTCTCTCAGCAGCACCACTGGCCTTTTGGACAGTTCATTTGCAAACTCAACAACTTTGTGAGCTTGGTCAACATGTTTGCCAGCGTCTTTTTTCTGGCAGCCATCAGTCTGGATCGTTGCTTGTCCATCTGGGTGGTGGTGTGGGCACAAAACAAGCGCACCGTTCTTAAGGCTCAAATCATCAGCGCGGCAATCTGGTTGGCTGCAGGGATTTGCAGCACACCTTCTGCTTTCTTTCGCATTGTGATAGATCATGATGATAAGACATACTGCACTTACACTTCAAAAGAAATAGTATGGCGTCTGAATATTTTCCGTTTTCTTATGGGTTTTCTCATTCCATTCCTGGCAATACTTTTCACTTCTGTTGCTATAATCCTCCGCTCCAGGCATCTGCAGCGGGCAAGAAAACGGAGATTTCACCGCATCCTTTTCTCTATTATTTTTGCATTCTTCATCTGCTGGTTGCCATTTCATGTTTTGAATTTTATAGAACTCGGTGACCAGCATCTCCAGAAAGTTGTTCATATTGGAAGTACTCTAAGTGTGAGCCTAGCCTTCATGAACAGCTGCCTGAATCCCATCCTCTATGTTTTCATGTGTGACGAGTTCCAGAAGAAGCTCAAAAAGTCCCTATGTTTTGTCCTAGAAAGTGCTCTGGGAGAGGACCATTTGTCTTTTGCGTCATCTCGCTCACTGTCATCTCACTTTTCACGGATTTCTCGAAAGTCAGATTCTGCTGCCCCAGAAGATAAGCTTGTGCATACGTTGACTTTCACGGAGAGTAGGGTGGCATAGAGTAAAGGAAAGGCAATGAAACAAAATCAAATGTTCAAACTCTTATTGAAATGGCAAGGAAAATAAAAAAAGACCGAGATATTGCTGATATCCATTTGTGGATTGATATAGACAACGCCGGGCACCTGTGGAGTGAAATAAGAAGAATATTTGCTTGTTGTTTTTCTTTAAATGATTTGTCTTTATTTTTTTAAACATTTCCAATCAGCACTCCTTGTACTATATCCTTATAGTGTGTGACATATGGCAGAATATTTTTGATCTATGTGACTATGAAAATGTAAGGCTGTTGAGATAACAAATGGAAGTATTAAAATGTTTTGTATTTTTTTTCCTGTATCTCTGTACTTAATAAACTGTGAAACTGCATATTTTTGTGTATTTATCTTAGTATGTATGCATGTATGACACTGTCAGCTAAGAAAAGGTTAGTTGCAAGGCTCAGTTAAAAACAAGGAACAAACATAAAACACCCTTTTCAGTTCACAGGTGGGCCGACAGAACATATGCAGTGTATAAATGAGTAGTGATCTCAAATACCAAGTTCAAAACATTTTTAGTTTTAACCTCAGTTTACAACTCAGCTTTTACCACGACATTATTTTATGAAACAGAGGTGAGCTCAAAAATGAAACAGTTTCTGACAAACTAAGTGTCATGTAGTTTGTTGACCATGTTTAGGATCATGATCAACAAACTCATCACATGATGATCTTGAGTTTGTTCATCATTTACTTTCACTCTAAATGAAAGTTTCTTTCATTTGAATGAAAAAGGATTCTCCAAATGCTGGACGTCAATTGATATTTTTATGGATATTTCAGATTAGTCAATAAATTAGGATATGTGTAAGTAAGTTTCTTTCATTTAGAGAAACTAAACCAAACTTGTCTTTGGTATCTTATTGGTAGCTTCCTGTGTTGTTTGGGATAGTCTGGCCCTTTCCAGTCTCTTTACTTCCTGGTTTATTAGTGTCTATGTTTCCCAGACTTCTCTTGGTTTTGAGTCTTTCTTCTAATTGTGTTCTGTTTGTGTTCTGCTTATTAATTTCTGGTCTCTGTTCAGTTCCTGTTCTGTCATTCATTTCCTCAATCTCTTTTCTCTGATTTTACTCTCGGATGCTTCCTCTCAGCTCAAAGTCTCAGTTGTTTCTTGTTTTACTCATAAGTTCTCATTAGCGTATTATCCTGTTGGGTTGTTTGGTCATGACTGGTTCACCTGTTCAGTCATACCCCGAGTAATTCTGCCCTCCATGTTCTTGATTTGTTTTTGAGTTTATTTAGTTTCATGATATTCAGTTCTTCAGTTTTTGAACCTCTGACTTTGTTGTTATACGCTGTGTTTTGTACCATTAAGCATCTTTAATTTTACTTCATCCCTACCTCCCCTGTGCCTGAATTTTAGTCTTACACAATCACCAGCCATTTTGTGACACAAAATATCTAAAAAACCTTATTTGATAACAGGATAGTTATTTTTCTTAGGTTGTAAGTTTGCAATAACTGTAAAGTTGTATTCTTAAGTTTTCACCTTTGAGTGAATATGAATGTTCCCACTTGCTGCTCTTACCCAAATTTTCTCACTGTGGGAAAAGGGATGTTTCTATTCTATTCCGACATACACAATATACCCCATTCATCTAGATTTTGTTGAAGTTATGGATCAGTCCAATTTGTTTTCAAGATGACCACTGACTATTTGTAGGCCTGTTTTCCAGCATAGAGCAGGTGGTTTAGTTTGAAATGGCTTAAAAAAAAATACAGATAAAAATTAACACAAAAGTTAATTTGGTGCAAATTAACATTACTGAACTTAAAGCAACTGAAATGAATGCAACAATTACAAAAAATAAGGCAGCAATACAAGTAAGTAAGGTAAATAGTGTGCTCACCCACTTTATCAAAGTTCGGATATCTTACAGTATATATACTAGGAGGCAACAACATGAAGAGGTTGCCGTTACTTTAAAACAACAAAACTTCAAAATACTTTAGCTAATGTTTGCCACCAAAACTGGGGATCCGTTTCTTCGACTGCATCACTTCTGCCTTCTTCTTTGGTCAAAAGTCCCCTCAGAGTGGCTGCAGTTTTTTGATTAAAATTATGTTGTGCTGGCGTGCTTGTTAATATTGAATATACCGTTGGGAAGAAATATTGCATAAAAGGTCAATATCGCATCATCAGCTCTTTAAGCCTATGAAAGTCCAGCACCAGTCAGATATCACTACAACATTGCTATAACGAGCCACTGTATTGGCAGTCAGAGTGAATGAAAAAGGATTCTGCAAATGCTGGACATCCATTGATATTTTTATGGATATTTCAGATTAGTCAATAAATTAGGACAGGTGTAAGTAGTGACCCCCATTAAGCTCCAATACTGTCTAAGTTTCTCAGGGATATGAATAATTTGGGGGTTAGATGTTATGATTCAGGCCTGTCTGCCTGCTCTGTTTCCCTCCTCAGCTCTCACCTCTGCAATCCAGTTCATCGGGTCGCCTGCATGCTGCTGTGCTGCAGTGAAATCAGGCTCATGTCATCCACCTGTTCACCAGCAGCCCAACAAGCCGAAGACAATCTGTATCGCATAGCTAATATGTCAGACCTTTTGATAAGCAATATGTGAATGAAAGCAACATGTGAAACATGCGCATCATTCCACGTTGTAATATGTTTTGTAATTATGGTGCACGTTTTGAAATAAATGCATTTGAGAAAACCATTGCCTCTTTATTAAATGTTTATTTTCCAAAAAACTTTTAAAAGTTCAAAACAATAAAATACATATTTAATATTAATTACAAATAACTTATATGAAGTTAAAAATAAATACTCTGTGAGAGTTAATATTAAGATCTAACACTGAATTAGTGTTAGTAAGTGTTAAATTATTAACTCCAGCAGATTTGATATTTGACACTTAATTAGAGTTAAGGTACCAACTCTCCAAAAAGAGTTAAATTAACACTTTCTGGTGTGAACCCATATAGACACTTTACAAGTGTTGAAATCAAATCTGACAGAGTTAATTTGGGCTTGCTGGATTTGATGTGGTGTTAGGAAGGGAACAAAACATGTTTTAGGACTATCTTGTGGCTTTTTGGTAAGAGCAAAAGTATATGACACATACATTGTTCAATAAACTACAGTTAAGGGTTTTACAGAAAATAACACATAAATGTTATATTATGAAAACAAACAGCAACATTAATGGTACATTAACTTTTAGTAACTTTTTAAATTTAGGTTCATAATCCACTGTATTCTTGAGTTCTTGTTTTGGGTGTTTCAACTTTGTTATAAGAGCACTATCAGCTGATTGTGGAACATGTGCTAATGAGGAAATATCTCTAGACTTGGTGCACAAGTGAGAAGGTATTCTATCATAGTAACCAGGTGAACTTCAAGTGGATATTGGGACTATTATCTGGGATTTTTTTTTTGTTCCAGTCCCTCCCCGGTGCTATAAATGAGCTCTACATTATAACAGGATTCATTTATCTGTTGGTTACTTCACAATTAGGCTGGATAGATGGATAGAATCATACGTTTGGGGAAATACACAAATAAATTATTTGCATATGGTATAATCCACAAATGTCTGCCTCTTTTGGCTTTTACATTTCATACAATTAATATGATTTAATTTCATGGTGAATAGTCTTAGCTGGTACATTAGTTTTGTTCACTGGTATGTCCATGCAGTCTTATTGGCAGATGCAGCAGCGGAAAGGGAGGAGTGTAGAGAGAGAAGAAATATAGTTAAGATGAGATATAAATCAACTCAGAATGAAGACCTCGCAGCTGCCCGGAGAATGGGGACTGGTGAGTTGCTCAAACAAATAACACCAATAGTTTTAAAGCTCATTCTTAATTTAATCAGAAAAGTGTAAGATTGTTTAACGTAAGAACCCAGATTATAGATCCTTCAAATTGATTGATATGTTTTTGTTGTAGAAAGTAAATCTCATTTCCAAAGACTGTTAAAAAATAAATAAGTTAATATTTTACACCCTTATATTGCGTTCTTCTGAAATTAAGTATTTTTTCTATTTTAATGAAATAGCTTTTTGTTGAGGGAGCTAAAGTTTTTAGATCAACTCAGCTTACTGTGGCTTTGTACAGTTGGCTTTCATTGTAACTTCAGATGCAAAAAAAGATAAATATAAAGATTTAGCTAAAAATCTAAAATATGATTGAAATTTTTACCTGTATGCAGCAAATAACACATTTTAATTCTGAGAACTTTGCTGTGGATATGTCTGCTGATTCAACAACTTTTTGCTTTTTGTCTAAGAATGCAGCTGCAATGAGAAACATGATAAGATTTTGTGAATGCATCGTTGCGTGAGGGAAGGCATTGTTGCACAGCACATGCAAATGTTCTCTCTGTGCATTCTGCAGACTCTCTAAGTGTTTCCATTTCTCTTCATCAGATAACACAACCATAGCTCGTTCATCTGGACTGGAATCGGCTCTCGAACACATTCACACATTCTCACTGGTCGTCTACTATATGATAATAGTGGTAGGGACAGTGGGAAATGGTCTGGTCATCTACGTGACCGGCTTCAAGATGAAGAAAACAGTCAACTCTGTGTGGTTTCTCAACTTGGCTCTGGCAGACTTCCTCTTCACAGCATTTCTGGTGTTTACAGCAGTTTCTCTCTCTCAGAAGCACCACTGGCCTTTTGGACAGTTCATGTGCAAACTCAACAACTTTGTGAGCTTGGTCAACATGTTTGCCAGTGTCTTTTTTCTGACTGCCATAAATCTGGATAGATGTCTGTCTACATGGGCAGTGGCATGGGCACAAAACGAGCGCACCGTTTTTAAGGCTCAAATCATCAGTGCTGTAATCTGGTTTGCTGCAGGGATCTGTAGCACACCTTACTCCTGCTTTCGCATTGTCGCCTACCAGGACAATGACACCCAGTGCATTTACAATTCTACCATGCAACAAAAACGGACTCTGTACACTTTCCGCTTTGTTATGGGCTTCCTCATCCCATTCTTGGCAATATTTCTCTCTTATGTGGCAATAGGAATACGTTCCAAGCGTCTGCAAAATGTGAGGAAACACTTATCTCACCGTGTAATTGTTTTCATTATTGTTGCATTCTTCATCTGCTGGTTGCCATTTCATGTTATGAGTTTTATAGAATTAGCTTCCAGCAATAAACAGGACCTTATGAAGATTGTTAAGGTTGGAGGTCCTTTGACTCTGAGTCTAGCTTTCATGAACAGCTGCCTGAACCCCATCCTCTACGTTTTTATCCGGGATGACTTCCAAAATCAGCTTCATCAGTCTGTGTGCTTTGTTGTAGAAAATGCTCTGGCAGAAGACCTTTTGCCATCTGCGTCCTCTCGTTTCTTGTCACCACAGTTGTTGCGGGCTGATAGAAAATCAGAGTCCTCTGTTCCTGTCTAGGAGAAATATGTAGGAATTTTACTTCAGATCTAGAATGTATTGCAATGTATGTGTAGGGAAAACATGCATGTGATTTTTTTTTTACTTCATTTAGTTTTGATGTTTTTTTCAACTGTAGGTGACTTTATTGTGTGTGATTTCTTTAAATGTTATGTCTTCAAAAAAATATTAGTAACGTGTCGCGATTTATAGTCTAAGTTGACCATCTGTGCACCACATTAGCTTAGACTATTTTAAAGTAAAAATTTGAAGACTCTCTCCATTGACCTTTATGCTAAACTGCCTAAAATGTTTTATATTTTAGCATGTTGCATGGTATAGCGGTAGAGATGGGTCCCTTTATGCAGAGAATATCACTATAAACTCAGACTCAAAAATATTGAGTTCATAATACTTGTATTTGCCTAATTTGTGAGTGTGCAAATTTTGATTAAACTGAGCTCTTTCCTTTGCCTTTTGATTTTAAATGCATTTTAATGTCCATTGGAAACACCTGCGTAGTCTGCAGACGTACATTCCTAACATAGTGGTGCACCATAGAGCATCTCTCCCTGGTAGACATGAAGTACTTTAAGAAAGTGATAATGGCTTTCATTGTGGACTGCACTGACGTCACTGTGGACCCACATCAATATGTGTACAGGAAAAACCGACCCACAGCAGATGCTCTTATCTTCGGTGGTTAACACAGAATTTGCCCACTTAGAAAACAAGGACTATTATGCTCGTCTGCTCTTTGTGGATGTCACATCAACATTCAACACACCTATACAACAGACTCTAATTCAAAACTTAATATACCTGGACTGAGTTACACCCTTTGCAACTGGGTTCTGGATTCTTTTAAATATCTCTTCCTTCCCTGTCACTCTCAGCAACGGCTCCCTCTAGTGCAGTGCACTGAGCCCCTTCTGTTCACTCTGCTCATATATGGGACTGCTCAGCAAAACAACTCTGTTGCCTGATTGTGAAGTTTGCAGATAACACATCTGTAGTTAGTCTGACAACTGGCAGGAGGTGGAGCACATGGAGGATTGATGGAAAAAAATGAACTCTTCATCAGTGTGAAGAAGATAAAGGAGATGATGATACACTGTCGGAGGGACAGCAGTGGATGTGGTCTCTAAGCTACAGGTACCTGGGTGTACACATCACTGATGATCTCACCTGGAGCACGAACATCTCCTGCCTGATTCGAAAAACACACTAGTGTCTCTCCTTCTTTGGGATGCGTCTGACACCAGAGTTCAGTCCTGACATCATTCTACAGATGTGGAGTTGATGTCCTCTGTCTCTGCATCACCACGTGGCACCGCAGCTGTTCTGTAGCAGAGAAGGCACAGAACAGTAATGCAGAAGGTGGTGAAAGCTGCACAGAGGATGGTGGATTGCAGCATCTTCACCATCAAGTACATCAAGATATCCAGATACAAGAAACGGACCTCCTGCATCATGAAAGACTCAACTCACCCTGTGCCTCTTCCCTTCATGCAGAAGGTTGAGGGGCAAATAGCAGAAACACAAGACTGAGGGGTGGTGAACTATGTTGGTCCCCTGTAGGTCCTCCTGCCTTCCTCTGCCACCATAGCATATCATATCTTTGACATTTTTGCAAAATTTGCAGTGTTTTGCACAATTCTGGAAATTGCACAACACTGGTTTTATTTACCTCTACGGGACTGCATATTTTTCCATCATTTTATGCAGGAAACTGTTATAATTTCACCACTTGCAGGCAAGTTGGATGAAGTGTCTGGACCAAGGACACAATGATTGAGACAGACAGAGTGGGGGTTCAAGCCAGTAACCCGTTGGATACGGGACAAACTTCTACCACCCCAGTTGTGTGTACTTGACACCTGTAACTAATCCATCTTGTTCTCAATGACCATAAGCAAGAAGTTCTGGGAACTGATTCTTCAGGTCATACCTCTTAAAATGCTTCATCTCCATTTTGATAAAGTCTCTTACAGGTGAGCCTCACAATCTTTAATGGTTGTATTAACACCCTAACACATCATTTCTTAGTTTCTAGTATATGGGGCCTTGGAGAGCATTAGGCTCTTTATTGTTGTATACGGCATTGATGCCATACTGTTCAGAGGAAACAAGGCAAAAAATGCCTTGCTACATGCAGAAGTATTCATAATCCATAAAGCTTTTTTCATATCTTTCCATGTTAGAATTACAAAGTTCAACATATTTCATTGGGAATTATTATAATGAACCAAAGCCCAGTAGTGCATATTTTTGCAACTACTGGGTTATTTTTTACACATAAAAATCATACTTATGTATGTCTATACTTTGTAGAGGCAGATTTTGTTCCAATTACATTTGATTTACACTTACAAAGACTGCACTTTTGCTCATTCTTCTTTGCAAAATAACTCAAGTTTACTCAAGGTGGAATGTGGTTTTCCCTCATGTTTAGGTGCCCCCTAAAGACTTGGCGCAGACTACAATAAAGATTTCTTCTGACATTTCCACAAAGGTTAGATTTGGAAATGTGTTGCTCTGTCTCATAAAATAGAAAAGTTCAAGGTTGTGGCATTTATAATGGCATTAGCGATTCAAACTGCTGTCACTAGCTGATTAGCAAAGTGACACTCACTGTTGAATGTTTTGCAGACATACTTTGTTCCTGTAAAAAAAAAAACACACAAGTTTGATTGTTATCTTTTTCCTGCATATGAACTAGCTTCACTCACAGGCTAGCAGGGCGTATTTACAGAATACCACGTTCATTTGTCTATATGTAAGGTTTGAAGCAAAAACACAAACTTTTATCAATTTGGTGCATAGACATCTATTGTGTGCGACTGACTGGTGACCTGTCCAGGGTGTACCCCGCCTCTCGCCCGGAACGTTAGCTGGAGATGGGCACCAGCACCCCTCCTGAAACCCACTAGGGACAAGAGTGTTAGAAAATGGATGGATGGATGGACATTTATTGTGACATGTAAAATACTTTCAGGTGTTGCTGCAAAGTGTTTCTTGATTCATGTTTTTGGTTATTTTTTTTGAGTTGGAGCAGTGGAACGTAATGTGGTGAGGGCATGTGAATGATAACAGAAAACTCAGAGTAGATGTATGAATTACGCAATTGTAGGGCATAAATTACAATCAAATTTGTGTTAAGTTGTTCCTCCAGAGATAGGGTGCTTTTGTGGCTTTCTGCACTGCAGCTCTACTCTATTGTAAGTATTTGTAGGCAAACAACTGCTGAAGTACGAGGCGGGGAAAAATGTGGCTTTAACACTTATTGTTTTACAATCTGCATCTCAAAAGGAGTGTAAGCACTAACATAGGGAAGGACAGTAATACCTGTATATTGTATTTAATCACTGGGCCTCAGGAGGTAGAATGAATGCTGCTAAGACCCAGGTGAGGAGATACAAGAAGACTGCAAATTGAGACCCTGCAGAGTCCAGAGTTCCTACACATCTTGTAAAAGTCATGACTTTTTCAGACTCGTCTGCTTTTTTTTTTACATAAACTTATATGATGCCCTCATGAATGCATGGAACAAATTTCTACAGTGGAGTGTAGAAATATGCTATAGAGAGGAGAGAGAAAAGGAAAGAAAGAAAGGAACAAACAGAGAATTGGAGTAGTCATAATACTATAATTACGAGAAAATTTGATTGTTCAGCAGTCAGAATAAGGGAACTTGTTCTAGAGAGCTAAAGTATGAGCTCAGACTGTATATTTAAGCTAAATCATTTTAATTTCTTAAAAACTTTATAAAACAAAAGAAATTTCACTGAAGAGATTTGACAACTTTGTGGCATCTGAATTACAAAAATATCAGGTTTTAGAGAGCACACAGAACATTAGATGATAAGGTTTTTAGTGTTTGACATGATGTACTAAACTCAGAAAAAAATATTTGCATAGTCAAATAATCCTATTCATTAAAACCTCTCACAGCTCTCATTTGCATTCTATTTTGATTTCCACCTATGAAAAGACATCTAGCTGCACTTATTTGACAGTATGGTTGAAGGGAGCTGGGGGGCAAAATGTAATATCAATTGTGAGTTGCTTCAGATGACACAGTTTGCCACCTCTGTCACCTGATGTGCAGGAGAGACAATTTAGAAATAGTCAAAACAAATCCGATTTTAAAGTTAAGTCTCAGTTTTTTATTTGCTCTAGTGATTTTATTCATTAATATAATCCCCACGTAAACATATTATTTGTGTTTCTATATAAGCTCTTCCAGCGAGTGTTTTTTGAACACTGATACACAGCGCGAGCGTACTGAGCACAAGCAAAACCTTAAATACCATATGAGATTGTGAAACATTCATACATAAATGTTAAATTGCTACCTACAGACACTGCTAAGTATATAATTTGTAATGCTTTGTTTTCTGTGTCTCTGCCAGGTTTGCACATCTTAAATTTTGGTCCATTCTTCTCTACAAAACTAGATTTTGCTTTGATCAGATGAACTCAATTTTATTAGTGTAGTGCATTTAAGCAGTGAGGCAATTCAAAGTGGTTAACAGGATTAAAAACATAATGATGTACACAAACATAAAACCTTACAGTAGAGTAGCAAAATAAAGATAACTATATTCATCAAAGGTAAAACGCTGCCTGAGTCTCAAGTCCTTTGCACCTACTAGCAGGTTCCTAGAAGGTACTCTCTGTAGTCAAGCTCCAACCAGCAACGCTGCTTAAGATATGTTTTGCACACAGGACAAAAAGTTACTTTTGACTATTGCACTTTTTTCCCTCCATGTGTTTGCTTATGGCAAAAATTGTACTTCTTAATGTGCTGTCGATATCTGCACCTAAATGTTGATTTGCACCCAAAAGTGCAACTGTGAGTTTATCCACACCCACTGGCACTCTCATTGGCAGGTTTGTGAGGTGAGAAGGAGGAGTAATCACATAGAGAACAAATATAGGTAAGGATAGCTAGAGATAGTCAAAGTGAGGGGAGACTATTACAGCTAAAAGCAAAATGGCAAATGGTGAGTTGCTTTGAACAAGCAAAATTGATCATGTTAATTGATATTAGAATTGTATTCTGTATCTCATGTGAAATCTGCATAAAAGATATGCATCTGGAGAAGCAAGTCTATTTATCTTAAAGCATGTCTTAGTTAATGTTTAATACAATGTTTATATTTTTGTTAGGAAATGGAAATTCATCTGTAAGTCATCCAATTGGATTGGAAATGGCAGTGAAGCACATACAGACATTCTCACTGGTCGTCTACTGTGTGATTATAGTCGTTGGGACAGTGGGTAATGCTCTGGTCATCTATGTGACCAGCTTCAAGATGAAGAAAACAGTCAACTCTGTGTGGTTTCTCAACTTGGCTCTGGCTGACTTCCTCTTTACAGCGTTCCTGGTGTTTACAGCAGTTTCTCTCTCTCAGCAGCACCACTGGCCTTTTGGACAGTTCATTTGCAAACTCAACAACTTTGTGAGCTTGGTCAACATGTTTGCCAGCGTCTTTTTTCTGGCAGCCATCAGTCTGGATCGTTGCTTGTCCATCTGGGTGGTGGTGTGGGCACAAAACAAGCGCACCGTTCACAAAGCTCAAGTCATAAGTGCTGTAATCTGGTTGGCTGCAGGCATCTGTAGCACACCCTATGCATATTTTCGTACCGTGGAAGTCATCCAGAATCAGACATACTGCAAGTACCCTTCAACTATGACAAAAAACAAACTATGCACATTGTATATATTCCGCTTTGTTATGGGCTTTCTCATCCCGTTCCTGGCAATATTTTCCTCATATGTGGCCATAGGGATTCGTGCCAGGAGTCTGCAGAAAATGAGGAAACAAAGACGTCACCGGATCATTTTCTCAGTCATTTTTGCATTCTTTACCTGCTGGTTGCCTTTTCATGTTTTGAGTTTCATAGAATTAAAATTAAATAATTACCCAGATTTACGGAACATTGTTCTTATTGCAGGTCCTCTAACTGTAAGTCTTGCCTTCATGAACAGCTGCTTGAACCCCATCCTCTATGTTTTCATGTGTGACGAGTTCCAGAAGAAGCTCAAGCAGTCCATTTGGTTGGTTCTAGAAAATGCCCTGGCAGAGGACCACTTATCATTTGTTACATCGTCTCGTTCATTGTCAAGGATTCCCAGAAAGTCTGATTCTACCGCTCCTGCTGAAGGGAAAGAAACTGAGACATCGATTATCTTAGCAAAACCAAAAAAAGAGATCTGTACGAAGAAGTCCATGAACACGGAGGAAAACAGCAACAAACTGAATGAAATGGTGGACTTTAATAAAGTGCACTGAAGTGATCTGAGCCAAGCTTATTTGTAGAGTAGTGTGAACACGTGCAAAAAAAATTCAAAGAATATTTTTGACGTCTGCTTGTTTTCCATCATTTACCATTAGCAGGTGTTTTCGTATGTGGTTATCGAGACATCCTGAGATATACAACAGAAAGTCTGATAAAATCGCACAGAACCACGAACCTTCCACATTCAATCAGCAAATGTATCTGAAACTCTGTGCAGGTGTCCTGCTGCAATATATTGTACATGCCAAGCTTTTAATGAAATGATTGTAAATACTGCAAAAAAACAGTATAAAATTACTTGTTTACTTTAGAACAGTTTGAATTTTGTTTTAACTTGCCTCTTTTAATGAACCTGCATGTTTAGGAATGCTCACATTTGTATGATGGTCTATTTCATTGATGACACCGTCAAAAGAGATAAAAATATTAATGGATGTTTCAGCAACTATTGAAAATATGATGACAAAACAATCTTGTCACATTTTCAGTCCTGATTTCTTATCTTACAGGATATAACAAGAGCCTGAGACAGAGTGTTTTGGTTTGAAACGAACAAAGCAGGTGGAATAACAGAAACCTCTAAACACTTCTGCGTGGTTTTTCGATCACATACACCATATCTGAATCGCAACACTTGTACTGCAGCTCTTCCTTGCAGCCATTACATTCTATTGTGGTAAAAAAAAAAAAAAAAAGCAACAACTCAACGTTTTTAGAATATAAAGAATGCTTTCTTTACATTTTTACTACAAGCACAGTTCATACATAAGGCTAGTCAAGAGGAAATTAAAATAATGGTGGTATGTGAAAATGTTTTGTTTCATATTCTAGAATACAGTAGAATATAAAAATACAAATAGTGCATTGATTATCTCAATCAGTGGTTCACAAACCTGGTCCTTATATTCCTGCTCTTCATGTTTTAGATGCATTACTATTCCAGCACATCTGATTCAAATGATTGTGCGACCTCTTCTGCAGCCACCAAATCATCCATTCATTTAAATCAGGTGTTTGGAAGCAAGGAGACACCTACACATGGAGGACAGGGGTCCTTGAGGACCAGGTTTGGGAACCACTGTTCTAAACCTTATTTAAATAAAACAGTGAAAATTAATTTTGTCAATTGTGCTGAAAGTCTATGTGATATCATTTCTGGACTGGAAAGGCAAACATATAATTAAAATTAAACTGGGGCAAAATAAGATTTGTTTAAACTATAAAACTGAAATTCATCCTATTTGTGTCAGGTTATAGTATGAATTTAAACAAATATGTTCACATCATTATAGCTTAACTTCATATTGTTGCACTATAGTACAGAAATGATAGATCAAAGCTATACTTGCTCATTACAAAAATTTTTAATTCAGCTGCTTTACATCAAAAAATTAATTTAATAAATCAGTTAATTTATTCCTGATCCTCTTTAAAATTATTGCATACAGCAAATTAAAACTCAAAATGTGGTTTCTCAGACATAAAATATTACCTTAAGCCAACAAATAGAGAAGGATTTATAGTAAGGACATGCCAGGAGGAGGCCTCGGGGAAGACCCAGGACACACTGGAGGGACTATGTTGCTCGGCTGGCCTGGGAACGTCTTGGGATTCCCCCGGAAGAGCTGGAAGAAGTGGCTGGGGAGAGGGAAGTCTGGGTCTCCCTTCTGAAGCTGCTACCCCCGCAACCCAACCCCAGATAAAGCGGAAGAAAATGGATGGATGGACATGCCATGTTAGGGCTAGTGCTGACGTAACATATATTACTTATACGATATTAAAATGACTAATTATGAGCAAGTTAATAATGAAAACAGATCAGAAAAATTCCTGGTTCGACTGGTGGAGGGAGTGGTAATTTGTAAAAACACACAGACAACCACATAGTGCAAAATTAGCAAAATGTATTAAATGATATTTACAACATATACAGACAAGTTCTTCAAAGCAATATTTAATAGTTCTGCTCCTTGATGGAAGTGAGTGATTAAATTCAGCCCACCCTGGTGAAAAATAAATATGCCAAGTACAGTATGTTAAATTTATAATACTTGAGTATACTTTAAGTCAGACTAATCATGAGTAGTCAGACTAATCATGAGTATACTTCAAGTTCACTAAGGATTAGTTAACTTAAACTGTGCTATTTTGGAACAACTAATTTTGTGCTTAGTGTATTTTAATAGTATTAAAATAGCATCAAATGACAATTAAAGTGTACTAAGTGTACTTTCACGTACTTTTTTGGAACAACTAAAATTATACTTGGTTACATCCTCCCCTCTTTAATTCCTGCACGTCCCATTGCATTGTTAGTAAAATGCACCCTTTTCTGAATATTTGCATTAGAAACTTGACTGAGAGCCTCAGTGTGCACACTTGCCAAACTATGCAATAGTGTCATGTTGGATTTGAGCTTTTTTACCCACATGGAGGTCCACACAGAAGGCCGGAAGATCTTGTTTCAATGATTTATTAACAAGTAACATTCAATGTGGTAGTCTCCAGATAGCCCTCTGGAATCGGGAGTGGCTGGCCGGCTCAGGTTCTGCTCGGAGAGGGGAGAGGTTAGAAGGGACCAGGTTGAGGGAATCTTGACAAGGGAACGAAGAGAATGGCTTACGGTTTTTCCAATGGAGGGGGAGGCAGAGGGAGAGGAAAGGATCCAGGAGGTGCAGAGGCTCAGAGAGGGTAGAGGAGAAACGAACGGCAGGCAGTGGCGTCCGGTGGGCAACGAGCAGTCGCAGGTGCGAACTGGGCTGGAGGTGGTTCTTGGCTTGATCCAAAACAGCTGATCGAGATCTGAGACATGACAAACAGGGTTAACTTGATGACTCAGAATATGACTGACATGAACCTGAGGTTTGACTCTGACCAACAAGTGGGACCATCGAGCGATGAATGACTGCTCCACCGCTTCTTAAGAGCCCTGCAGCCGATTGCTGGGATCCGCTGCAGGTGCGCCAGCCTGCCAGAACTCTCCCCCAAAGATCGTCTATGGGAAGAGCACTCGCACAAGACCGAATCCTAACAAATAGAGTCTGAACAACTGAAATGAGTGGATTACCCAACACTGGATAAGTTAGATGGCACTGGATAGGTTATTGCCCAAGGAGATCGACTTGAGCGAAATATTGCCCAAGCGAAATATTGCTTGGGCAATATTTCAGCCTCAACTGAATTATGGGGTGAACTGACATTTGCAGGGCTGATGGATGACTCAGATTGGACAATCACATGATCCTCAGCTTCAGGTTCTTGAACTTCAAGTAAGTGTTCTTCAGGTACTTTGGAAAGTACTCCTCCCTCCATGTGTACTTCAATAGGCTCAGATACATGTGGTTCAGAAAGTTCCTCTGTTTCAATTAGTTCCACAGGTACCTCTTCATCATGATGAGAAAGTGATGAATCAGTTGTCAAACGAGATTCTTCATTTTCAGATAAATGATTTTCAGATGGCATAGCAGTCTCCAGATCTGTGTTCTGAATCAGAGGTAAAGGATGATCATGAGCTTCAGCATCAATGAGCCAAAGGTGAAGTAGGCTTCAAATTAATAAAGGACTCAGGTGACGGCTTGGATTGTCTCACTTTATTCACACTGAATCTGATTGAAAGTAGGATGGAGATTTCTGGCATAGATGGTGCAACATCCTCTTCCTCCTGAATATCAGAAACTTCTTAATAAAGACCATCCTGGCTGCGAGGCTTTTGCTGTAGGGCAGGGTTGAAAATCGAAGGTTCTTTCAGAGCAAACTGGCAGTAATCCACAAGGGAGCAATAGGTCTTGATGTAAAATACACGTTGGCCCCTCTTTGTTTTCAGGTTGTACAGTGTAAACTGGTAGATTTCCAGCCTGGTCAACAACTCTGTACACGCCTGGTTCCCATTTATCTGCCAGCTTATGCTTACCCTTGAGATGGATGTTGCGGGCCAGCACTCAATCTCCTATTTCCAAACTGCAAGGTGTGATTTTCTGGTCAAAACGGGTTTTGTTCTTTGCAGCTGATTTGAGAGCATTCTCAGAAGCAATTTTGTAGCTTTCTTGCAGGTTTGACCGCAGATTCTTGACATATTCTGAATGAGAGATGGATGGTTGTTCTCTGACAGGTAAACCAAAAGCCAAATCAACAGGAAGACAAGGACACAGACCAAACATGAGTTCATAGGGTGTGAACCCCGTCACCTCATTTTTGTACAGTTGTATGAATGCACTAAAGGCTTGACATACTCCCATCATTTTGACTTTTGTTTACCTCCAGGATCCAAAGGATACTGACCAGAGTGTGGTTGAGGCGCTCGACTGGATTTCCTCGTTGGTGGTACAAGGTGGTTCGACTCGTCTTTATGCCAACAACTTCACAGAGCTCTTTAATGAGCTTGGACTCAAAATCTGTAGCCTGGTCTGAGTGTATATGCTCTGGAGTCCCATAATAAACCATGAATTCATTCCAGAGGCACTTTGCTACAGTCTTTGTTTTCTGGTTGGGAGTAGGAATGGCAACTGCAAATTTGGTGAAGTGATGAGTAAGAACAAGAATGTCCTTAATGTTACTACTATGAGGTTCAATTGTTAAGGAGTCCATACAGTTCAAGTGTCTGATTTGTTTGAATATTTATTAATAGAGCTGTTTATTCTATTTGAGCTTTTTGCCTTACACAACGACCATAGGTTTTAATAAAGGTTTCCACCTCGGGTGTCATTTTGCGCCAAAAGAAGCATTGGTGAAGCAGATCAATTGTCCTTTCAATTCCCACATGCCCCATATCACTGTGCAAGCTCTTTAAAACAGCTGGTCGTAAATTGGGCAGTAGGACTAACTGATAGGTGAGTCTATCTCCATCTTGTCTTCTCTGATACAGGATTAAATCCACCAACTCTAACCTGTTATTCTCCCTCAGAAGCAAGGAAAGGTCAGGCAGCTCATCACGAACTAATGGAGGGACCTTCTCGTCAGTCCCTAGTTGATGAATGTTCCAGCAGCACTATTTGCAAAACTACTCCAAGACATGTTGAGTCACAATTATTGTATTTAAGTTGAATCTGTTGCATCATTGTATCCATTTAATTGATTCGTTTTATAATTAAGTGGATACTTTTTTCTTTTTTTACTTTATATTGCCATTTGTGTTAGGCACTAATGGCCTAACAGGAGCAACAAGCTCCTGTTGGATATAAGTCTGAGATAGAGAGGGAATCAGAGGCAAGCCATGAGATTCTTCATTGATGAAACTGTCAGGGATGGAGTTAACAGAGACAGATAAAGACTCAACCAGTGTGACAGTAGATTGACTCAGTTCAGTTTGGTGCTGTGTCCTGACTAAACAGCTCTAACAGATGGCATCCACAATTTCAGGGGAAATGTCATTTAATAGTTCAGCTCCTTGATGGAAGTGAGTGATCCAATTCAGTCCAGTCCAGAGTACCGATAGTGTGGCAGTGGGCTTCAATACCTCCTGGAACTGGAAGGAGTTAACAGGATGTGACGTTTCTCTTGATTCAATGTATGGTTTTGTTTGCCAGCCTGGTCCAGTTGGCAACAGACAGAATCAGGGTCTGGATCTGAAACAGAATGTGGTACTGGATCTGAAAACAGGAACCAGGCCTGTTCCCACTTGCCAAACCATGTGATCAGTTGAAGGTTTTGATCCATAATCACACATCTGCGGCAGCGACGGACAGCGTCTCCCACCTACCCCGGCAAGCAGCAGCCATAAAAGCAGTAGCTGTCTAGAGACGCTGATGTACGGCTGGTCATGTGACACTAAAACCACACGAGAACAGATACAGACACTTAATTAAGAACAAACACTTAATGGTGTTTGTTCTTGTTTGGTTTATTTTTGTTCTCAAAAGAAATTAAGGAAAGGAGATTTTTTCTTAAAATTAATCTTTAAATGAATAAAATAAATAAAAGTGAATCTAACAGAAAGGGAAGAAATTATCCTGGTTACACTTACTTGACAGGTTTCCAGAAGTCGCTTACATCTTTTGCAAGGCAGGTAAATCACAATCTGTCATTTTTAATGGAAGCTGGCTGCTCACATCATTTTATGCCATATCCCAGCATATTAATGGAAAGTTGACTTGAAGGAAAAGTGCGCGTAGGGAAAAAGAGTGCATATGCTTTAGGGATATTCACAACGTAGACAAGATTTTGAAGAAAAGGTCTAGTCAAGATTTCAAGTTCACAAGGTGTGGCCTCACACTTTGAGATTCAGCACAAAGATGATTCTAAGGTATGGGGTACAACTGTCACCTTCCTTGTGTTTTGTCAGTCCAGAACCATAGACACCAGAAGGGTCTTACTTGAGAAAAAGAACTGGACTGTTGCTCAGTGGTCCAAAGTCCTCTTCAGGTGAATGTACATTTTACATTTGGTTGAAATCAAGGTCCCAGAGTCGGGAGGAAGAGTGCAGAGGTCACTTGGACGTTTTCTCAGTCAGTGATAATTTAGAGAACCATGTCATCTGTTGGTGTTGGTCACCTTGTCTTATGAAGTCCAAAGACAGCCAAATCTAAAGGTTATGTTTATGTTATGTTACTTCATAACATAACATGAGATTCATATTTGTCTATGTATCTCATAGACAAATATGAGATACATAAGAGCTAATAATGCAGATGAGCAGAACACCCCGCTGATCACCTCACCTTCCTTAAGACAGTGGTGTCCAATTTTTTTGCAACAAGGGCCAAAACTGTCAAGTTGAAAAAGCATATATTTTTCATTCTTACAAACTCAACAATTAATGACCACTATGACTATAAAATGACATTATAATGGAATAAAGACATTGGACTTTTGTATAAATCCAATTTCCAAATTAGAACGGTAAATGATTGTAGATCTCGCGGGTCCAGAAATGACCTACAATGTCCTAATTGGTGATTGTTTTCTGTAATCCTTTTTGATTTTTCTCTGAGTATTGTCAGCACTAAATATTTAGTCAAATTTAGTAAATGGCTAAATATGATTTTGAGTAAAAGCCTCTGGACATTTGTGGTCCTTTTCACAATGAAATTGAATTAACAGCACTAGCATGGATTATAAATGATTAGTTGTTTGTTTTGTGCCTTTCATAAGACTTAATTTTTATGCTGCCATAGCAAAAATTTCAATGTTTGTTTAAGTACATATCTGCATCAACCTCCTTAGGCGCCAAACTACAATACAAAGCATTTCTGTGTGGTAGTCAAGGACCACAGAAAACCACTCAATTGCATTTTTTGTGACCACATTGAATCAACTGCTGCAATGATAAAAAAAATAATATTTTCACAAATATATTTTTAAGCCAATCTTTAGAACTGATTCTGTCCTCAAAAAGCAAAACTATTCTCACTTTTTTTCTCTCCTGAATAAGAATATACCAAGCATAAAAAAACTATTTTGGTGAATTTTTGACATTTTCGCTGGTCTTGTTCATGTAAAGGAAATCACACGAGGTCTCAGCTCTTGTTTCTGAAAGCTTTTTTCTCGACTTTGAAGGAGTTAGCAAAGTGAAGAAATAAACCCTATATGTATGTCAAGCATATATGAAATTATTCGGAATTGCTCAAAGTTGCATCCTCCAAAATGTAAAATTTTATATAATTCACATTAAATTGTAATGTTAAGTTTGTCCACACAAGCTTAGTTATAGAGTTATAGAGTTATAACAGTAATGGGCTCCATTTTACAATCCCATGATTCAGATTTCGGCATAATAAAAAGAATACGGACACAAAAACTGTTGAACAACTTTTTTGAGCTTATTTATAAGAATGTTATTCACGTGCTCAACAGCACGTTATCTTACAGCACACCACAGTGGTTTATGCTAGACTTCCTGTTTGTAAGGTTAGACCGTGCAATCTGAAACATGATCAGTAGGGTAAAATACTGCAACTGGTTGTGTAAATGGGACCTGCATGTATCTAGTATAGGGTTGAAGATGAACGTAATGTACTAAAACGCTGGAATTTGAATTGGATACAAGTACTGAAACAAACTGACTTAACAAGTCAGTGTTCTCTGTAAAGTGAACAGACAACTTTTGAAAGAAAGACATAACTACATCTTTTTGTTGTATATTGGGAAGAGAATTACATTTAAAACACTGGTACAAGACAAAGTCAAGTACACAATGACAACAGCTACCAAATGAAGTTGAACTTTGCATCTGTCCAGTTAGACTTATTGTAATTTTACCATTATAGCAGTAAAACTAACAATTATAGGAAAACTACACAGTAGGCCAATGAGACAAAAGTCCAGTATGTTAACTTCAGTCTGAAGTGAAATGACACTTCAGTGAAATGCTGCAGTAACCAGAAACTTTTAATAATTCCAAGAAATGTATGTTTTTTGGTTCTCTTACCTGATACCTAATCAGGTTTGTTGCATTAGAGACAAAGAATGAGAACACTTGATTTTTGGGGCTTCCCCACTTGCAGAATAATGAAACTGAGCTCTTATAATTAGTCATGATAAAGAAAAAGAAAAATCAAGCATGTTCCAAGAAAAAAAAAATCAATATGGAAAACTCATGTGTGCTTAGAAAATAACCAACCATTTCAGCTCTAATTTTTTTGTTACAAAGATTTATCTATTAGACAAAAAAATAAACAAGAACCACAAACAGGAATACATTACAGTAGACTTTAATCATTTTTGGATTATATCAAGAACGTACCAGTGTGTGTGCGTGTGTGAGAAAATACTACTTCAAATGTCATTTATTTAGACATTTACACAAAATGTACTTGAGTACCAAGTCTGACACTCCAACATAGCCCCACACAGGAAATTGCCAAATATCTTTTCTGTAACTTAAGGGTCAAAAAGTCTGTTAAGGTTCAAAGTTCTGCTATTTTTTTTCTACTCATCTATGGTTGTGTGCAGGAGTCATCGAACATCAAATATGAATGTATGGCTCCTTTTCAACAGTGGAGAGTCCATTCTGCAGCTAACAAATACAAGGCAGGCAGTCAGTGGTCAAAGAGATCCTTCATTTCCTTCAGAACCTTGATGCTCTCACTGTATCTCATCTGGTTTTTATTGGAGCATTCCTTCCATCTACGGCAAGAAAAAAAAAAGCTTTTAAATATAAAACGCTATTAAAAAGTGTTCATTGTGATGTATTTAATTGTTGTTAAAAGACATTGTTTTTGTTGTACTACAAGCCTGCAGCTATTATTTGCTAGCATTTACATTGTTCTCATTTAATTAAAATTTCACAATTAATATTCTTGCATCTAAAATGTCTGTGGTATGTAAAAATACATGTTTTTTTTTTTCAAAACAAATGGGGAACACCGTCATTTCTCAAAATGTTTTTACCGAAAACAATTGCACCACAACTGCTTACCCAAACACAGTTAGACCTTATCATCCCAGTTCTTTCCCCTTCTGCTTATTTCAGTTACTGAACAACTGTGGAAAAAAGGAGCACTATGGAAGCTCTGAAGAATTCCCAAAATTAGATTTTCCCCATGGCGCAACTTTCATCACGTATGATGTGTAGGGATCACAGGAAACCTGTTTGGTATAACAGACTCTCACTTTTGAGGAAGTAATTTCTCTAACACAAAAGAAGGTTACACAGCATGAACCAGCAAATACACAGAAATGGAAATAAAAGGGAAGAAAAATGTAAAAGGACCCAGAACTAGATGACCAAATAAACAATATCTTCCTCACATCACTCTGATTTCTTTGATTTACAAATTCTTTTAAAATCTTTTTTTTTTTATTTACTGTAGAATAATGTGGGGGGGGTTTTCATTTCCCAGGAAGGTAGGTGGAAGTGTTAATCCTGAAATTTTGGAAAAAATCTTTAAAGGCATCAATTAGTTTCCATGGCACCAGCTGTGGAGCTATTTTGTTGGAGACCTGAGGGCAGCTGGGAGTGTTCAAAGTTTAAAGGCAAACTCAAGCTCTCAAAAGTTTTATATTTTAACTCCCTATAACTTTCTAGCGGTTTAATCTCTTTGAAATGCTGGCTAATTCTTTCATGGGCAGATTGTGTACAATTAATTTATTTAATCGTATATGTTTTTGACAATCACTCTTTACTTTCAAAACAGATACCTTTGCAAATACACAAGTCTTGCTTAATCATAAATTAACCAATAAGTGCTGGTAAAAACATTCTGAATCAGATTAACTACAGTCCCAGAAAACACTGAAAGTGAATCTTGGACTATCATGACTGTTTCTGAGCAAGAATAAATCTTTCCAAAAAACAATAATAAAAGGGTCTAAAACAGCTCATGAAGGACTTACTTCTGTCTTATCTTTTTCCAACGTTCCATGTGGTCACCGATGAGAGCTCCTGATACGGGAACCTCTGTGAACTGTGCAAAGAGACCAACTTTATTCATCATAGATAATATATAAGTAGAGATTTGCATTTCCAATTCCCAGTAAAATTGAAAAAGAAAGAAATATCATTGAAATAATCATATGATTTTAGAACCTTGGAAATAGTGGGCTTTTCAGTCTGTGGGATCCTGAGATTGATGAGTTCACCAGAGGGGCTCACTGTACAGGCAGATGGAGGAGGAAGTCGGTACACATTCTGACCTTTGCCATTCATCATGTCTGTGACCTAAAAAAACAATTTTTCAAAATTAAAACTAATTTATAAAGTTTTCATGCAAGCTATTCTAATGTAATAATACAGAGATGGGCTTTAACAAACGTGTCATCTCCTAAAAACAACCTTAACTAAACTGCGAATAAGGCTCTGTCCACATGAAAACAGATATTTGGCCCAACTGAAATGTTTAGCTATGTTTGCTTCGGCATATGTGGCAAAAAAAAAAAAGCTTTGCAAAGTATAGATCTCCAAAAGTCAGGTTTCTAGTATTCACAGGGGTTATCTAGACATTATTAAAACTGACTACATAATTGCCACTTTGAACATGACCACTTTTCTTTTCATTTCTAAAAACCACAAGAACCGTAGGAGTTTATAGTATATTTTTTTCTGCATCTGTTTCCTTTTGTTCTGACTTGGTTTCTATGAAACCTCAAACATAAGATGAAGAAGGTAATGGGAAACAGATTCAAAGAAAGTATGGGTTATGACTGTTCAAGAAAAACATTTACCTAACCAACGGTTTAGCAAATTCTTTTTTAAAAAACAGTCAAAAAAAAACTCAACTGTATTGTAGCCATTGGCTACATTACAGTTGCATCATAAACATCCAGAGTTTACTTCGCTAATTTTTTGTTAATGCTTGTGTGTGATGAACAAAATAAAAGTGACAAACTTATTAACAGTCCCACCTCCTCTTCTGGTATGCTTTGAGGGGAGCTTGGAGAAGCTGCGGGTTCCCTAAAGGAAGGATTGTTTCTCATCCAGGCACGGCAGATTGGATACAATGGGGTGGTGGTGTTGAATTGAGCTAAATCAACACTGCGATCAAACAACTTAATAATGTATGCATCTAAATAAAAGGGAGAAGGGCAGAAAATACAAGGACATATAAAAAGAGACAAAATTAACAATACAGTAAATAGATAAATGGACCAACAATAAATGAGGTACAATTAATAATCTGTCATTGTATTAATATCTGAATTCAATTTACTCTGTTTATGTTGATTGGTCTCTGGGATGCCCTCATCCATCTCCTTTCTCTTCTTCCTTCTGTGCTGTGGAAATCTTGCTGAAGGTCTGAAAATGTAAAAAAAAAAAAAAAAAAAAAAAAAAAAACTCATTTAACCATTGAGACCTACGTGTAGGACTGTCCAAAACATTTAATGATAAATAATAAACGTAATTTATAGACTTGTGATGCTAAAATGCATCTGGACATAAAAGGAGAATGTTCATCAAAAGACATATTTACCTTTTTCCAGCAGATGACGGAGACAAATCTCTAAAATGAGCAGAGAGGCCATTGGATGACTACAATGTAACAATACTGACATAAACGTGAAATAATGTGAAGGTAAAAAGATATCTAAGTTTAATAAAGTGAAAGAATAAATTAATACTAGCCCATACTTGTTTAAAGCATCCACTGACAACTTTCCTGGGTCTTCATTTGGTTCTCTGTTTAAAGTGCAGAAAAACAACTGTTATTATCAAAAGTTTTCACAGTTGTGATAATCAATATATTGCTTATAAGCACCATTTTACAAACCTTTCATTTTCACTCTTTTCTACGAGACCCTTGAGCACAGCATCCAACCTGCCCCGAGCACCTGTGCTCTCCAGATCTAAAGAAGCAAAATTATTCATAAAACAGTTATTAACAAATACACTGAGACTTAGAAAGGGATGTTGTTTTTAAATCACGATATTAGCGGAGATGCAAAATAAATGTAAATGTACAATTTTAGTTTTCCCATGTTTTCTACACTTCATGAAAAGCAAACACAAATCCTGTTCAAGTAATTTTAATATAATAATAATGTAAAATTCAAAACATTATTTCCGAAGTACTTTTATTTTGTGATTGGTGGCAACTTCATTAAGTCTTATAATTATGAATGTCTTACCTGGCCTTTCTGTTTTTATCTTGACGTGGTGCATTTTGTTCAGTTTACTCCCACGGGCTGATCAGAAAAGCAGACTTAAAACAGCTGTTTTGTACCTTTAACAGAGGAATACGGGGTCTTTGAGCTAACAACGACCTCTTGTTGATTGCTCGGTAACAGCAACGTTAGCCAGTTAGCTACGGTTAGTTGTTCAGCCAGTTAGCCACCCTACTTCATTAGCCTACATAAACTGTTAAAGGGAGTCCAAAATCTAAATACTATACACAGATACTTATACTAAAAATGTGTTGTTCTAGTAGCTCCAAAATAATTACATATTATTACCTATAAATACCTTACTTCGTTTTATTACTGTTTCGGAGAATTAAAGGTACTAGCTCAACTACCGTTGCTAAGTTAGCTTGTTTTTGACAAGCTCGAAGCTGGCTTTCCTCTTCCGCGCGCTGCCGGTCTCCAATCACCCGATTGGTGCCTGTGTAAACAATGTATCATCTGTGATTGGACAAATCAGACGTCAATAATTTTTTACTCGTCGTCTATTGGCTGGTGAGTGAACAAATGTAGAAGTAAACATGTCTTGTGCTTCTATCGACAGACTCGAGAGCTTCTGATAGTTAAAAAAAACAAAAAAAAAACAGACTGTTTTCAAGTGATGTTTTTTGTTTAAGATTATATTGGACGTTAAGCAGGTCTTTCACGTGCTGTGTGTAGTTACATAAGCTATTTCGTTCCACCCTGCGTTTGCTTCCATGGTTACTATTGAGGACAAGGTCAGACATGCGCTGAAAAAGTGGCTTGTCGTGTTGCAAATCAATATTTTTTATATTGACGTCAATTTGTGATACGCTAACTGTTAACTAAACCGTGACATCTTGAAGTTGCTATGAAATCCAGGTAAGAAGCAATGGGCACATTTGGACTTTTGTAAATGTGCCCATTTTACTACAGTAAGTAAAATTTGTTGTATTTTAGCGGACCACTGTTTACGAGGCAGAATCCATTCCCACCTGTATCCACGGTGAAGACGAGGGCACACTACTACCCATCACGCAAGAAGTCCCTGTCAAAAAAAGAGAAGAAAATTGTAAGTTTAAAATACAATTATTAACATATACACAATTAATTTGCAGACTAGACCTTAAAACCCCTCCATCACATCACTTGCAGCTCATCCTGCATTATTTTATTGTGGAGAACTTCATCTTTTGCTGGCTCAGTAGGGGTTTAATCTTTTGTTGTCATCTGCAAGGCTGCCTTAACTAGATATATTTTTGTCGATTTGGATAATACACCAAAGTCGACTGTTGTGTTCTAATTAAGATTGAATTAAAATGGAATTTAATTTATCTCTAATTGACTTGATCTGCTAATACAATGTCTCACCTTTTTGGTCTGTTTTCTTTTTTTCACAGACTCTAAGTCCTGTTCGTTTACATCAGACCTCTAATAGTCCACCTCGCTCTCTAAACCGGGAAAGCCAACAGCTGTATGAAAATCATGATTTTCCTGCCAGTGATGGACAACATGTATTTACCGAGATCTGGCCCTCTACCGAATGTGGATCCTCTCCTGATGGTAATGCTGACGTCCCTGAAATGTTGCCAGACAAACTCTCTACAAAATTAGAGACATCCACAGTTTCATCTGGAGTGAAGGAGGATTCTGTACTCGCAAAGTAAGTTTCCCATTGTTTTCCTAATACAGTGCCTTGCTGACATTCTCATAGTCTTCAAATTTTTCACATTTCTCATGTTATTCCAACAAATTTCAGTGTATTTTGTCTGAACTTATGTGCTAGACTTGCACAAATGAGATCTTAACTGTGAAGTGGGAGAAAAAGGGTTTACAAATAAAAATCAAGAAAGAGTGGCATTTCCTAATTACACAGAAATATGTAAAACCATGTTTTCCTGCAATAACAGCTGCAGGTCCATTGACATATTTTTCTAACAGCTTTGTACAAATGGTGACAGATTTTTTCCTTGTTCATCTTTGGAAATAACTCAGTCAAATTGGATGGAGAGTCGAGTCATTGTCTTGTAGAAGGTGAATGTTCACACCTGTTTCAAAATCTTCTATATCCTCTAACAGACTATCTTCCTGAGTTGCTCAACATTTAGCACAATCCATCTCACTGTCAATTCAAATCAGAAGCTTCCTTATCTCTGCTGAAGGAGGTTTGTGGTGATAATGTGACAAAATGTTCAAAGACTATGAATACTTGTCCAACTCGCTGTAAGTATATATACATATATATTTTTGCTTTGGGAAGTACTAATACTTACTTTTACAGATACATAGAACGTTTTCGTCATGGTCGGCCTCAGAGTCGAGCAGAGCGCCGACAGATGATTTCTACTGATGGGGGAGAACAGATCCCGTTTTGGTGGATGACCCATTCATCAGTGCCCAGTTCAAATCCAGCTAAATCACTAGACAAAGGTGCACTCTCTGTTGGTGTATTTATGTGGATAAACCATGAACTTGCAAATTTTGCTCTTCCTTTCTCTCACAAACATAATATACGTTTCTTTTCAATAAATGGATGTTCCCTGTCCCTGAAAGACGGCCATGATTCTACCGCTGACAGTCTAGATGCGCAGCCTCAACATGACATATTCCTAAATGTGAGTGCATTAATAAGTTTACTCAAATTAAACACTGTGAAATCAGATTCGCTTAACCATCTGGACAGGAAAAAAATAGATGTACTACAGATTATAATTATCTAATTACAAATTAGAGGCACACTAATCAGTTTTTCTTTGTCCTGACCAACACAGATTTCTGCTTTTCACTGAGGTCTGGCCAGCCAATTTGAATATTGATCTGTTATGATTTTTCTTTTCTGAATACTATACCACATAACATAATAAAAACATGCTTTAATAGAGTTTGTAGTTTTGAATCAAGCATAAAAGAAAGGAATTAAAATGTCTCTATTCATGAATATTTATGACTATAATTTTCTTACTAAACAAAACAGTGCATCAAGTTGCATGTTGTTTATTATGCCTTTAAATACCAAAAATGGTGGGTGTTCTTAGTTTTGGTGCCTTTTATTGAATAATAATTATTTAAAAAAAATCAGCATTTGACCTGCAGGATTACTGATTAGAATCAATAAAATGGAAATTTGTCTGAATTTCATCTCTCTCCTGTATATTATCAATATTAAATTGAGTGTCCAGATTTGTTGGGAAGCTAGTTGTGCACTGGAAAATCTCGTCCTTTAATATAAGTGTGATGGAAATAATTACATGCACACCCTTCTATTCTAATTTAAAACCTGTTGTAGATGCTTTAGGTGCTACTATTAATAATTAAATACACACATCAGCCTACTGTTGTCAAATGTATAGTTTCTAAAACTGATTTCAAAAATTACCAGGACATTTCTTAGAAAAAAGATAATTTGCTTTCTGAGATTTATCATTTAGTTTTCCCTAAAGTGCTGTATTGTATTTGTATTCACTCACTCTGTTGTTTAGGGCTAAACAACTTTCTTTGTTCCCCAGGTTGGGTCTGACTGCTCTCAGGGGGAATATGATTATACAGAATTAATAAACCTTCAAGAAAGAGCAAGCAGACTTCTACTGAGAGGGTGTGTAGTGCATTAACTAGTATTACCGATAAGTGGTAATAGTCTTAGTTGGTCATTCTTGAGTTGAAATAAAACTGTTGTCTTTCTAATAGCGAATGTAGTCCAAGTGATGGGTCCATTCCTGTTAGTCCAGATGGCCTAGGCTGCACCTATTTCTCCTCTCCTGTCAGTGTGGACGAGTCAGTGCGACAGCCTTTGATTCCCAGTTTGATGAAATCAGCTAATGGTGAGGCAAATAACGTGAAATACATCATTGAATGAAGCCATTAATTTCCCGTTTTAGTTGTTGTTGATGCAAGAAACCGTACCCTGTCTTGTGTTTGTTACTACAAACATTATGGCTGTGCTTTTTGGGTTTACAGCGGCGATCTGTCCAGACCCAGCTGCTGCTGCCTCCTCTCAGAAATATGTCATGCCCACCATGACACCTCCCACTCGCCCAGAGGATGATATTTTGTTCCAGTGGCGATTACGAAGAAAGATGGAGCAGGCTAGAGGGTGGTCCCAGTCCATCAAGCAATCAGGGCTTCATGATTCAGCTTTCAGCTGGCAAGCCCCCAGTTTGGTCCATGCATCAGTCAGTGGAGAAGCTTGCAAGGTTAGATTTTAAAGTGTATATTTGTTTTATGTCAAACACAAAATAGCATGATTATAATCCTTGTTGTATAATCTGTAGCAACAACAGAGCTCCCAGCCTCCTCGCTTCTCAGAAAGCGACGCTCATCCACACATGACCTCTTCCCAAGCAGAAACCACTGAGGCCCGCAGACGAGGTCCTCCAGCTCCAAGTCCTCCAAGCTTCCTTACTGCTGGTGTTCCCTCTTCTTCTTTGATGTCTCAAACCCAGACTCTTTCCCATATTCCTGCTCACTTGCACTTACTCTGTGATGTCCTTCCCTGCCCCAACCAGCCAACTCTTGCTAATGATGAGCAAAGCATTTCACAGAAGCTGCCTGAGCCCCAAACCAAAGCTGTCCACAGAGAAACCCAAGTCTCAGAAAGCTTATTAAGAACCAACAGTGACGGGCCTGTCAAAGAACATTTGCCAGCCCCACGACATGCATCCTCTGGAAACAAAAAAGGAGATGGTCCTAGTCAGCAAAAAATACTCCATAAGAACAAGAAGAAGAAACTGGTGACAAAAGAGTCTGACCAGAAGACAGCCCTACCTTCCAGGCAGCAGAGGAAAACTGTGAGGTGAAATATGAACAACTTATTACAGGTGTAGATCAGTAAACCTGAATATCTTCTAAAAGTTCAATTATTACCATAACTGCTGTAAAAGTCAAGCTCATATATATATTAAATAAATTGTTAGATTAATGTCTTATGGCAAAAAAACACACAACTGTTTTTCGTAATTACCATTAGATTTTTTTTAAACAGAAATGAATCCCACCGAAAGGAATGTCCATGCCCTCAATACGTTCTCTTTGCTTCAATAGTTTTTTTTGTTGTTTTTTTTTTTGCTTGCATTATAAGTTCTTTATAGTCTTAGTTGGTCATTCACAGTTTTTATTTCCGCTCAATCTTCCATTAATATCCTTGCACACAACAATCTGAATGACAAGCTTGTTTAGCAGTGACATTTTAAAGCATACTGTCCTCATCAATGGACCATTTCTGTTTTTAAAAGTTTCAACATAACAGTCAATATAATATAAGTTTCACGTTTTGATTGATTTGCTGAAATTTATCAGCTTTTCAAAGATATTCTAAGGGATTGAAGTCCACCTGTATAATGAAATATGAATGCATTTGTTTTTAGCTGATTAACATGTTTACTGTGATTGCTGTTCAATCAGGGATTCTTCAAATTTAAGCAATCCAAAAAACACAACATTAGTAAAAGAGCCGCATCATGATAAAGGCAAGGCGATTCCAAAGAAAAGCTGCAGTGGGGGTCATGGACCAGCGTCCTCTCCAGTTCACACTGCCTTAGGACAGGTGAGTAAATGTGCATGCTGAGCATTATTCTAATTCTTACTAAAATACAATCTCAGTTCAAATTCTGCTTTTAATTACATGCATTTCTGCCTGTCTTGAAAATGGGTAGACAGGGTTCATATTTACTGTTAGAGTACCTATATCACTCACCAGTTAATGATAAATTTGCACACTAGTACACATTTTAATATGTTCAGTGTAAAATAAATCTTGTGGTTTAGTGTACTAACACTGCAACTTGCAATCTGAATCAAGTATTGTTCTTGGTGGACTTTAACAGGTAGTTTCAGAGGTTTTGTTCCCTACGGTGGCTCAGAAGACTCCAGTTTCATCCGTTTCTACTCCTAAAAACATCTCCTCACCTTCAGGGTCCTCAGTTCCTTTAAATATTACACAGAACTCGCTGCAGGTCATTTCACAGCTGCTTCAAGAGGCTGAAGGTAATCCTGTCGCTTGATTACAGTCCAGGCAGTAACTAAGAAATATTTATATTCCAGTACTGCTTTACAACTCCTGCATATGCTTGTAGCATTAATTTTTTCTTTCTCTACATCTGGATTTTGTGTCAGATTCTGATGGAAAAGAGTTTGAAGATGACCCTCTGTTGCAAGTCCTCCGCCAACAGAGAAAATGGGTGAAAGATCAGATAAGGTAGATTTAAATAAAGCTATAATTTAATCAGTTTGCTTTTTTATGACATTAACTTTCTGACCTGATCTTATTTTCGATACGTTTGGATTTTTATTAGATTCATTCATCAAATCGACACTGTGAAGATGATGTTTCCTCTTTCTTCTTTCAGAGAGGTGGACGTGAGGCTGAATGAATTCCAGGCGGGACAAGCAGTGGCTTGAACAAATCAGACTGTTTTTTGTCTTGTAGTTTTATATTGAAATAAAGTTTATTTATATGTTAGTATTTCAACATACAATTTGGAATATGTTTATATGCATTAATTACAATCACAATATAGTGCATTTACATATGTTGCTCAAAGATAGCAGCTTCAACAGTGAGTTAGGAATATTTACAGAGAGGTGTTTGTTGAAATACTGTGGACGATCGATGAGCAACAGTAGTGGAGTACTTTATATACAAACCACAAAGAGCGGGGAATATCAGAACAGTGCCAAGAGCAAACCAAAACAGATGGGTGTTTCGGTACGCTGTGTGCTGTTGAGAGTAAATCTGCTTTGTATCTCAGTGTTTATAAAGGCTGCTGTTTTATTTTCTTATATGGCGAAGATGAGAGAGGCCTCTGTGTTAAGTCAGGCATCTGGTGCCTTCGATCTGCAGCATTGGGGCTGATATGATGAGAATGCCTTCAGGGGAGACAGCTGACTCCAGCGCCATGATGTTCACGCCCTTTGGGATTCGGTAGCGGCGGTTAAACTGCAGTGTTGTAAAACCGTGGCCCTCCTTCTGTCAGGAGACAGTTAAATACAAGTTTAAAGACTAAATCAGTCATTTTAAATTTGTTCTGGTTAGAAGATTACATCAGGGTTCCCAATACACTCTAAAAAAAAACATGGTAAAATAAAGGATTTTCATTTTAGTAGTTTTCCAGGTCTAGTATGAGGGGTTGGGGGAGTAAAAATGTGGAAGAAAATTTGTTTTCACAGACATTATGCTACATCCCATCTGCAAAAAGGTTGTCTTGGCTACTTTTACTCCTAGCATCCTTCTTCCTTTTTTGCCATTTTCCTCTATCCTTCCTCTTCACTGTGTTTTCCTTCTTTATCTTCTCCTGTTCTTCCTTTCAACTTTACTTTCTTTTTTAGCATTCCTTTGTTCCTTCATCCTTCTATATTTCATTTCTACCTTTTTCTTTCCTGCATTGTCATTCATTCCTTACCTCATTTCTTCCTTCTTTCATTCATGTTATTTAAAGAAGGATCTCATGAAGAATCTGTGCAAACCATGTTACTTGTCATGTTCTCTTATTAGGTGCACAAGGGAATGTCCTTTAACCCATACAGTCAAAATTATATTTTTTTAAAAAAAATGTGTTCTTGGTAAATAGACCTTCAGCTCTTTGTGTTGTCCTTGCACTTCTACAAAGTCCCCCACAACTTTGACCAGCAGGTCCTCAGGGTTGAAATGCTTCACATCTACTTCAACTGTAAATCTGATCTCATCACAGTAGACCTGTCAACACAAGTTGAAATAATGCATGATGTTTTTGAAAAGGGTAATGATTATTGTGAATACACAAAAAATACATATTTCCTTTGATGTATTTTGTGTGAATTTGATGAATTTGAGCATGCATGGTGAAAACAAAAGAAAGATTTTTTTGAGGGCATTTAACTGACACAGTCTTCTGTGTTTAATGAAAAGAAATATAAGATGTGTTTAATTGAAACTTAAGATTTGATTTAAAGATTGGCAGGTCATTGTTTTGGTAACATTTTATGCTTGTCTGAAGTGTTATTAAGCATTTGGCTCTAACTCTAGATTAAAGAAATGACCTACCTCTGCAGAGCTGACACTCTCAGTCTCTGGAATCAGTAATGATGGCAACCAGTTATAATAGCCATGAGACCCGTTCAACCGAGGAGGTAAAACCTTCTCCCATGGAATACCACCAGTTGTCACAGTGGGAGGCACAATAAAATCCATGTCTAACAAGTAAAAAAAATTAAGAAGAACAATCAAAAGAGTTCCATAGAGTGCAATGAATGCTCAGAGAGGAGCAGCTTACCTTCACTTATATATTCTCTGATCAAACAAGTGAGCAAAAAGAGAAAGGCCAGCCCCTGGTGCTATGTTCCCGCTTATGAGTAGGAGGAACGCTCTGTCCGATTCCAGTTTTCCTTCTCTGACCGTGCTGAACGTGTCTGACTGTCACAGGCTCTTTTATACTGCAGTTGCATAATGACTTGGGCATTCATACTGAGGCACCTTGCCTCCGTCACATTCCAGACTGTGTACCCTTGGGTGTCCAGTCTACCCACAGATGAGTATATGTTTTGGGAATGACACAGCTGTTGCTGGCTTATTGTCAATTAAAGTGTTTGTTGCAGCCCTCCTTTATTGGGTCGATGACAGGAATATAAACTTGTTACTAGTGTGTAGTCATCAGAACAACTGTGGGATAAGTTGGTTGTTGGGGAGGATCCTTCTAAAAATAAGTTCAAAATAAGAGTGGGTCCTAGACACATGTAGAAGCAAACGTTCTGTACCTGACACATCATCAATCACCTGTTATATAACAGGATGGGCAGTATTAAGTTGATCAAGTGTCTTAAAAAAATACTAAATAAAACATTTCCAGGAACATCCTAAAAGCTGCTAAGTGTGTATAGTGAAGATATATGGTCATTTAAATGTCTTAGATAAATAAGCAGTGCAGCACAATAAAATAAAATGCTTCCACAACCAGTTTCATTGGGTGGCACCTCATATGTTGATCCTCACTGTTCTTCACACATGTAGCAGTTATGTGCACATGTTCTCCCTGCTAGCCATGCTAAACCTGGCACCTAAGCTTTGACTGTGACTAAAAGTGGCCCTGATTATGCTGTGACTCATATAGGATGATGGCCAAGAGGGGACATTTGGAGGGATTAAGTTATTGAGTTTCATAACAGGCGCCATTGGTTGTCTGGACTCTGAGAGGCATTTAGCAATAAGGAAAAATAAAAAAAATAGGCTCATAGATGCAGAAAGAAATGTATCATAAAGGTAGGTAAGACACCTACCTTCCCTAAAAAGGCCGTTTTAGAGATATACCTTAAGATTTTCAAAGTCACAGTTATGATGCAATTTTGTATCTCTTGCAGCATTAGAACTTGAATTGATGACTACTCTATATCTCATTACAACTAAAAATCATTGATACATTTTATTTCAATTATGATTCAAAGTTGACATTTTGGCACTGCATCTCACGAATGATTGACAGTAAAAAGCAAAATGACATTAAAACTCATTCTCAAAGTCAAATTTACTATTTTTTTCCCTCATAGTTATGACTTTGGAGTAACTATGTCCCACAATCCCTTTTTTATTTATTTAAAGTTGTGGCTTTTATAGAAGAGTCACAACCCTACCTTAAAATTTACATACAATTTAAAAGACATTATAGATTAAGGGTATTTATTGGTCAGAAAGTAAAAATCACCTTGAGTGCACAAGGTCATTTAACAATATTTTAGAAAAAGAAAAAAAACAAAAAAAACAGTGAAATCAAATCAGTTTTCTCACCTAAACAAATCTAAATGCACATCCACTGACAACACACTGTTACCTCTTACTAAAAAGAAAAAAATGGGCTCTAAACTAACATTCAGAAAAGTATGAATTCTACAGTATCAACATTTTATATGTAATAATTGTTATAAAGTCCGAATTTTTTATTTTTTTTTCTTTATTAAAGAGAAAACTCTTTGGTCCAGGTGGCCGGAGGTCAAACGTCTCAAGGCGTGCCCAGTGGAATTGTGAACGAAAGGTAATCTCCCACTTCCCCCCACTGTGCTCTGAAGTGTTGGTAAATTGTGATCCATGTCGTCAGTACTGTGACCCAAAACAACAAACCCAATGCTGATCGCTTCACATCTGAAAAAGAAAATGAGAAAGTATTTTAATTTAAAACTTGTATTATACCTTATTTACCCTGGACACTGTGGGTCTGGTAGTAATTCATTTAAATGAACCAAGCCTTACAATTATCTAGGATTATTATTTATGAAATAAAAATCTAATGATTTTCTTTGTACGCTCACGAGTTATTAGTCTATGCAAAGTCACAAGTTAACAAAAATATAATAACTTTTATCCTGATATCAGGACCAACAGTAATGTTCATTTGAAAAAAAAATACTGAACATATTTTTCTTCCATTATGATGATGATTTGCTGTAACAAACAGGACATTCAGGCTGTTTGAACTGCTTAGAGGTATAGATCTGGCATCAAATGTTGACTGTTGAAAATTTTTTAATAATCTTTTTTTGGATCTTTTTTGAGAGGTTTCAACATGAATCTAAAATGATGTAGTGATCTTAATTTTTAACCTAGATGCATGACCTTAATATCATTCAAAAGTTGTTTCAATATTCTTTTGGTTTTTTGTTTTGTTTTGTTTTTTGTTTTTAAGAAATAACCCATTGTAAAATTTTGCTAAAATACCTACCAATATGTTTTTATGCATTTAACTAAATTCTAGTTAATTTGAATTACTCTGCACCAAAATGTCCATGAAACTTACATGTTTTAATTTGGGTCTGTTCAGTGAAGGGCGGCTTCATAAAGGCTTCCTTAAAAAACCAAACAACGTTTACAAGCCACAGGAAAGGAAGAAGAGCAAAACCACCTGAAAACACAAGAAAACACAAGCATTTAAAGCTATAGGAAACCAAATCATGCTATGACACAAATACATTACTCATGGGCTTAATATGTAATCCACCCTTCAACGTTTCCATGTTTGGGCTCCATAACAAAAATTATAGCAATTACAACTGATATATGTTGACAAGTAAAGACGCTTGCATTCCTTTCAAATATTTCTTACCCAAGTAATATTTCCTACAAAGGGTGAGTTTCTCTTCGTTGGGAAGTCGTTCCAGGTTCATTGTAAACGCACAGTGGCTCTGCTGAACGAAGAAACAAAGTTCCAAGGGGATGTTTAGAGCTAGCTCCACTTTCGTATAGCTAACAGAAATAAAACTTGAGAAAACGGAACATGGCGATATTAGCTACGTTTAAAAGATGACAACGCAAACCAGCTTTATCAAAGACCTTGAGCGTAATACATATACTAGAGAACCTTGTTTAGAAACGTACTAAACCACTGTCAGGTGACTTGAAATAGCCTCAGGCAACGTTAGCATTTTGCTAACAGTTACGCCACATTCGTAAAAAAATGGCCGTAATCCAGTTTTGGCAACGTCTTTTAAATCATGTTAAACATACATTAACGATATTTTTTATAATAACGTCCTGTCATACCTACAGTCTTCAAGGCTAACTCTTGAAAATGAGAACCGAGTAAATAAACACTTCCTCAATCCCCTCTTCTTCGTAGTTTTCCTTATCACCTTTCTTCTGTTTCGAGTAGTCACAAGTCAGTATTAGAATTAATACTGCCACCTAGTGTACAGACGAACACAATGAAGGTTTGTTCCCAAATTTATAAATATAATGAGAAAATGTCAAATACCCCTAAGGGGAAAAAAACATAAACTTTTGGAGACTAGATTCTTTAATTTAAATGTAGAGAAAAAACATATTGTATCTTTCAAAAACGTTTTACATCAAGTAGGCTATACCATTTCACACATTCTCCACAGAATTTTCATTTTCATGTCTCTGATGGAAATTCCGATCAACCTGGAATGTCACATATTCCCCCGAATACTAGATATTGATGGTCTGAGACTCATGAGTGTTCTTGGAAGGAGGACAAACGTTTACACCAATAAAATATGGCACTTACATTTCATTTATTAATTACTTGTTCATTTAAATGTCTTCCTTTTATATAGTTTACATACAATTTAACAATGTCTTGTCTTAGAGTCAAATGCAGCTTTTTCATTGAACAATACAAGAGCATAGCTTTCTTTTGACAGGCATCAAAAAAATGAAGTATATCAAATATAAACAGTAAACAGTGAATTCAGTTCAGGTTTCCCATAAGTATTTATGTCATTATAAGGCCAAAAAAAAAAAAAAAATCCTTATTTACAATCATTTGCATTGGTCTTACTTAATCTTCTGAAAAACTTTATTTTGGATTTTCACTACTTGACACTCATAATTATTAAAAAAATATATATCGCCTGAAGAGTATCACTCTCTGTGTAGTTAATCCATACAAAATATTAGCTTTGCATTATAAATTGAATTAAATATTCCTCTATTTTTGGTATGAAATATGCAGTACACGGCCATCTACTGTACTGCGATGGTAAGACAACAATGAAGTTATGTTTTAATCTTACAAATGAAATTGTGTTAACAACAGCTTTATCTATCATTTTCTCATTACTATATTTTATTTAATCATTTATCAGTTTTATTTGATTAATTACGCAAGCTTCTAAAATCGTTTATCACCACTGAAAAAGTAGGTTACATCTGAACCATTAAAAAATTTAATGCGTCAGTATTTGATTTTAATGTATCAGTATTTTTTAATTTCCATTGGAGCTAACAAAGTTGTTCAATTTAGATGGATATTGTAAATGCCATTGATGTTCCACTAAGTGAAAAAAACAAAACAAAACTCAGTTTCCCTTGTATCATTGCGGCTCCCCCTCCCATCTCGCGCCTTCCCTCTTGTCTCCCCCTCGAACTGCTAGCCGTGTTGTTGTTGAAGCAATGATGGCGGCGGCAGCGGGATGCGGATCAGCAACCGCGGCTGCCGTAGGAGGCCAAGGTGGAACTGCTACGGCCAGAGGTCGTTTCCCCGGTCGGCCTTGGTCTTCGCGCAGTCGTTTGCGCTCTGAGAAGCGATGGCAACTCGGGCGATCAAGCTCAGAAGCTGATGATGTGACTAACGGAGGGCCAAGGCCCGCAAACCTGGCTCTTTCGTTAAATGAAGACCAGTCGCACTTGCGTCTACTAGGGATAGAGGCAAGCCACAAGATCCTCGGCCAGGCTGGATATAGCTCTAGTGGAAGTGAAGAGGTAAGGTCCCGTACTCATTAAGGAAGTGGGTGATGTATTCAAAATTGACGCATTTTGTGTGATCGGTCTATGCGCAAGAATGAGTGCTTTCCACGGCTGTATGACTGGTTAGTGCCATGGAGAAATGTCAACATCCCATTGGCAGCTAGCGTTAACTTTAGCTTCAAGCTAAACGGTATCACCAGTGTTAGCCTAGTTGAGCTTTCCATTTGAACACTCCAAACACAAAATGCCACTTTTATTCTGACAGCAGATCTTTTTAAAGTCACATTAGCACGGGGCTTCGAGGTGATCTCCAAGAATAAAAAAAATAAAGGTAAAAAATTGATAACCTTAATATTTTTAAATTCAGAGTGGGCACTTGTAAACATGCGCCGCAGTTATTCTACGTATGGCCCTTTCGTTACAGGGCCATAATATCTGCTAGCCTGCTAATAGCCAACACAAAGAGCAGGAAGGCTAGCGCCTTCGTACTCTGCAGAGAGTAGCCGCTAACTATGTTTGCTATATGCTTTTCTAAAGTCTGCTTAAATAAGACACGTCTTGTGTTTGGCAAAGTATAAAGTGCATATAAATAGTTAAACTCCATTCAAACATTTTATATTGCGGCTATATAGCTCCTTAACTGTCACAAGGGAGTAAATCGTTTCGGGTTAGCTAGCTGTTAGCAAACAGGGCATGTTTAAATGGATCTACAGAAGTGTGCCAATGTCACTGCCACACATGTTGGTCTCACACATTTAAGAGCTGAAACGCAACTAACAGTGAGTGATTCTTATTTATTAGAGCTTCTTCAAGACCCAACTGCAGGTATAAAGAACATTGTAAGTATTTGGAGGGAGTTGTTGATTACAGACGAACTTTTCGCTGTAGCTTTTATAACATCAGTGAAGGCGTGACCATCATTAACTAAAGCATGGGTTTTACTTAACGCAGAGTTCTGAGTTGACATTGGATTGTAGAAATGGTGTAGACCTTGACTATTACATTAATTTGAATTATTTCCCCGGTGGTCACTGATTATGTGGTATTAGTAAAACTTTATGTCAGATTTCATGGTATGAACTGCTTTTTAAAGTAATTTCTTTTATGTACATGTATATTTATTTAGTGCAAAGAAAAGATGATGCAGTGGTAGAAAATCACAGCTGCATACAATAATGCACTGTTCCAGCCTGACTGTCTGCCATGCTTATGTTTCACCATTCAAACTCCTAAAGGCTATTTTTACTCAAACATAGTTCTGTATTTTTCTTAAAACATGTTAAGTGTGTAATACCAACCTTATTACCTTGAAATAAAATGAATATTTAACTGTAATAACCATGCAATAGTTATGGATCCTACTTCTGTAACTGTAACGGTTATGGACATAAATGTACTCAGTTGTGCTGAATCAAAATCTTTTTTATAACCTTTTTTGCTCCCTTGGGTCACGTTTCATAGATTACATCTGTGCGTACTGTTTACAATACTAACAACTCTGTCTGCCACACATGCGAGAACATAGTTCTGCGGGTGCAAAACATCTAAAATGTAGTCCAACTGATTATATAGAGGTTTGACTTTCTTAGAATCTGTTATAATGGGTTTATCAAGGAGACATTACTCAGACTACTTGTCTAATGAGCAGCTTCCTGAACAATTTTGGTGCTTATTTTTGTTGTGGATATTAGGACTGCACAATGTTAGAAAAATATGCAATCTTTACTTTTTTAGCCATTGAAAATATCCACGTTGCTTTCTATGAGTTTTAGCAACTGACCTGCTAAAGGTACATTTCAGGTTAGTGTATTAAGGGCACCAATACATTTAAAATTGAGTGAATTTGTAGTTTAGCTGCAAAGAAAATGAGATATAGTCAAAACTAAACATAAAAAATGTTTCAGTATTTGAATCTTTGGGATTATTTGCAAAAAAAAAAAAAAAAAACAATTCTCCATTTTTGATTGTCTTAGTTTGCCCTAGAAGTTATGATCTGATGCACTAAGGTTCACATCCACACTGGTTGGTTTGGTGTATTGATTAAATCTACATTATGTTTCACATTAATCTGCCTCCCCCCCTTTGTGTGAACACGCAGACAAAATGTGAGCATTCCTTCAGGAAAATAACACCAGTGGTACTGAAAATGTTGGTTTTAATTATCATAATTGTAGCTTTGTTGTTCCTTTGTAAAACTAAATTTAGTGTTTGTTTAATTGTTGCCTATGTCTCATTGTTAAGTGTATATGGACGATTTATCATTTTTTATTATTTCTTATAAAGGGTGACGACTTCAAAGGATTTGAAGCTGACAAAAGAAACGCTGCAGAATCTGTGATGTTGCAAAAAAATTCTTCCAAAGGTAAACCATTTTGAAATTTAAAGCTGTACAGAAGAAATTAAGTATATGTGAGATCAATTGTTTTTCTATAAGAAATATAATTTTATTTATTTATTTATTTAATTTTTTGCAGTAGATGCTGTCAGCACAAAATCTAGGAGAAAAAGTGAGAAGCCACCACAAAAAGTGCCAGCAGTTGATGAGGCTGTCCCACCTGATCCTGTAAAAGATGTGAAAGCTCTGGAGGAAATAGACAACATATCTCTTGAAACAAAACCAGTGAAGGATTCAAAGAAAACTTCAAAAGGAAAAAACACTATGGACCAAGGGTCACCCAAGAGCAGAGCTTCAGCAGCAGCACCGAGGATTACAATAAAGTTGGTGGCCAAAAAGAAAGTGAAAACTATAAAGGAGCCCCAGAAAAAAGCAGATAAAAAGTTGAAACTGAAAGATGTGCAGGACCAGCCCGATGTTAAGGACATTCAGGGTGATCAGATTTTAAGCGCTCACATCAAGTTAAAAACCGAATCTTATGACGATGAACTCAACACTGGGGACAAAGGAGTGCCGACCATACCTACAAGGAGGCGTGGGAGATCTGCTGTCAAGGTAGCAGAGCCTGTAAGTCAGACTTCTGCCAAAGTTGTGGTTGATGACCAAAAATCAAAAGAGAAGGAACTGACCAAGGTTAAGGACAGTGGATCTGTAGAGCAGAAACTGAACTCAAAAGACTTAAAGAAAAAGAAAGTAGCTCCACTGCAGGATTCTGAGGTTAAAAAAGTGACTCGTAGAAGCACAAGAGTTGCTAACGAACTCTCTAATAACTTAATGGACAGTGTACCTGAAACAGAAAGTCTGACTAAACCCGCTACTGTTCTGGATGAGCTCAAGTCAGAAGTTTCACAAAAGGCTGAGGCCAAACCAGTGGTGAGGAGACAAGGACGTAGGCAAAGCAGAAGGCTAAATAAAGATATTACAGTGCCAGAAACCCAAGGCTCATTAGCCACAGAACCTGAGAATTTACCTTCACATGCCAGTGAAAGTTTGCCTGTTAAAACTGAGGAAATGAGAGTCCCAAGCATAAAGTTAATAAAGACCAGAAATCCTAAATATGATGCACAGGCCACCGGGAAAACTACATCTCAAAAGAAAAAACGGAGAAAATATATTTGGACTTTAGCCTTAGTCAAAATTGGAAGTCAAACCCCACGGGCAGAAGATACCCTCAAGGTACAAACAGAGACTGTGAGCCAAGTGGATAAGACCCCACCTAGTGACACCGGTGTAAAGAAGATCACAAAGGGACGAGGTAGAAAATCAAAACAGGAATGTGCAGCCTCACTGGAAAGCATGCAAAATGTTGAAAAGGATCCCCAAAGCATTTGCGATTCAGAAACGTCAAGTTTACAAGTGCAACCTGAAGCAGATTCTGCGCCTGAAACTCCCACGCAAGAAATCACTAAAGCAGATTGCGGGAAGGTACCACCTCTTCAGATTAAAAAGGTTTCATCTCCTGGCAAACATAAAAGCTCAAAGCCGTCTTTTCTGATTCAGCAGGTTAGCCCGGTGCCTGAAAACAAAGAGGAAAACCTGAAAGATCCACCAGAGCTTCAAGAGGATAAGCCATCTGTACAGGATACAGAGACCACTCCTTCTAGAAGGCTAAGAAGAAGGACTTCAAGCCTTGAGTCACCACAGAAGAAATCTGTCAGCAAAAAACCTGCTACCACTCGGAAACGAAGGCTAAGGAAAAGTCCCCAAGAAGAAGAAAAGCCACAAGTGCAAGCTGAAGTTCCCTCTCAGGTTTCAACTGAGGAGTCTGCTCCTCAAAATCTTCCAATAAACTCATGTCCTAATTTAGTCGAAGACCCACCACAGGTAACCAGTTTAAACTCTTCAGAAGTTCTTGAAAAGGAAAGTCCAAAAGCCGCTGACACTCCCTCACAAACAGCAGATGAAGTCTGTCCACAGTCATTGGAGAACAAGCTAGAACCACAGATTGAAGAGGCCAAACCATTGCCTGTGCCTTCCAAACCCAGAAAACCTAGAAATAATAAACAAGCAAAGAAGAAGAAGTCTGTTAAAAAGCAGAAGGCTGAGAAGGCTGTTGTTTTGCCTGACACCGCAGTAGATGCAGTCCCTGACACAGTTGACTTTATTAACATGGAGCCTATTCAAATGGAAAATGTTGAGCCTGTAGCTGAAGAGGTGAGTCAGGTAGTAGAGGAGAGAGCAGAAGCAGAATCTGAGACCAAACAGGAGCCTGTTCTTGTAGAAGAAAAGGAAAAGCAGATACAACCAACGGTAAAAGAGGAGCCAGACATGCAGTCTATAGACAGTCTGCAATTGGGAGAAGATCAGCAATTGGGAGATCAGCAATTGAGGGAAGGTCAACAATTGGGGGAAGGTCAGCAAATGGGGGAAGGTCAGCAATTGGAGGAAAGTCAGATGTTGGGGGACAGTGAAATGTTGGGGGAAAGACAGCAGTTGTTGGACACTGAGAAGATTGTGGACAGTCAGCAGCCAGTGGTGACCTCAGGTCAAACAGGTAAACTAATATCATCCAAGAAATCTTCCAGAAAACTAAAAAAGAAACGCAAATCCTTAATTGGCCAACGGCAAAAGCACAGGCACAGGGGCAGAGATGGAAAATTTGCCCCGCTTAAATCCCCTGAAGGTGAAAGTACTTTTGACGCTGATGATGACCGTTCTCTGCTGCTGGCAGCTTCCATCCCATCCCAAGGGTCTACACTCATCGGAGTACAGAAAAAGTACAAAAAGAAGCACACAAGCCTACCTTTTGTTGGAGCAAAGAAGTCCAAATCCCAGACTAAAATCATTTCTCATCTGATTGAAATGGGAATGGAGAAAGATAATTTGAAGCAAGAAGAAGCAGACACTCCAGTGGACTCGGGACAGCCAGATGTTGTTAGTGTTCAGCCTTGCAAGTCAAAGTTTGTAAAAAATATCAAGCACTTCATTATGCCTGTTGTAAGTGCAAGATCCTCTCGAGTGATCAAGACCCCACAGAGATTCATGGATGATGTTGGGATGTCCGTGTTGCCTCGAAGGCACTCTCCGAAGAAGGGTTTGCAGCTGGGCTTGAACATTCGTCCGGGGAAGAGGCGAGACGATGGGGCAGAAAGGCCGCTGTCTCCCATCTTTCCAATTGATGATGAGGATATTTTGAGTGAAGCTCAGCTGGATGTTGATCTGTTTTCAGCTCAGGACCTGGAGGACAGCATCGACTTGGCTGATAGCCTGTTTTTTGACTGTAAGAGTGAGAAAAATGAAAAGAAGAAACCTTCTCTGAAGAACTCGAGCTTCAAGTGGAATCTCCCTGAAGATTCCTGCGAGGAGTTATATACACTGGATAAAGCCCCAGAGAGCAAATGTGAGGACCTGATTTTATCTACCCCAGCGAATAAGCTCCCAGAACCATCGTCGGACCTCTTGGAAGTTCTGAAAAAGAAGAGTCCACCCAAATTTAACAAGCAGGCGGCTCACCTGAAGATTTATCAGAGGCTAAAGAAGCCCATTTTGGGACTTCCAAAAAACAAAATCACACAAGAACTTGAGCCTGTGAGTAAACCCGCTTTGCCTCCGGTTGATTTAGCCGAGGGACTCGACGACGAGGTCATGAGCATCAGTCTGAGACAGCGGGACACAGGCGTAGACAAGGAAAAGTCTAAGATCAAGATCGAAGACCTGGATAGTCCTGGAGTGGTGAGAAAGGTTTCCGTCAGTCTTCGGTCTCCTAATTCTGTTGCATTGAAGCCCTGCACAGAAGAAGTATTGACAGTGAAAGACACTTCCTTGCGGGACTCAAGTAAGACAATTATAATTGGACATGATTCTGATAAATATTTCAACTAAAGGTATTTAATAGAGCACTTATGTTTTTGTTTTCACAGAAGCGCCGTCGTCGGTACAGAAGTCAGGCACAGTCGAAGGCATTTCTCTTGGGCACGTAGAGAAGGGAGCGCCACAAAGGGCACGCCTCACTAGTGCAAATAAAAAAATGTTGAATCTCCTCAGGAAAGCAAAGGTTCAGCTTATTAAAATCGACCAGCAGAAACAACTCAAGTCTTCTGGGGTAAGGTTAAAAATCACAAATAAAATTTTTAGCAGAAAGAAATGGTCTGTATTTGTGCATTTAAACAAAATTACAATACAAACAAAAAGTTAATTTATTTCAGTAATTCAGCTTAAAAATTGAAACTTGTATAGATTCACTACATTGGCATATTTCAATTGTTTATTTCTGTTGATTATTTTTTATGTGTTCAAAATTCACTGCCTATTCAATTTCGAAATGTATGAAATTTGCTTTTATCATTTTCCATGTCTGGAAAAATCAAACATTATTTTTTCCATACAAAGTTTTCCTTTTTTTCCCCTGTTGGACAAGTCTAATCATGCTTAATAAGCACTGTAGTTTTGTCTCATTGATCTGCTGTGTGTTCTTCAATTTACAAAGTATCCTTGATTTCAAAGGAAGCATTGGACCACATGTTTTGTGTTTAGACAAGCTTAAATTAAGGTTGCTCTCTACTAGTTGTTTTTAATTTTGGTGTTAAATGCTCTTGTTGTTCCAAAGAAATCTTGAAACTTGAATTTGGAATAGTATGAAATGGATTTTGTAACAAACAATGTGTGAAAATTCTGATGATTACGGCTTACAGAAGATAAAAAGAAATTGTTTTTAATGTCTCAGAAAATTGGAATGTCACTTATGTAGGTTGACATGCCTAATTAAAACTCTTTCTTTATCTTATGTCCATGTACTGTTCAATATATACTCTCAATATTTGACTGGGTCTCGTTTTGCACGAATCACTTCATCTGTGCGGCATAGCATGGAGGTGATCAGCCTGTGGCTCTGTTGAGGTGTAATGGAAGCCCAGGCTGCTTTGAAAGCTGCCTTTAGCTCATCTGCATTGTTGGGTCTGATGCCTCTTGAAAATACTACAGGTTCTCTATAAAGATTGCGTCAATTCAGTTTAGTGATACCAAGGTTATTAAATCATGTGTCAGTGCCGTTGACAGTCCTGGAAAATAAAACCAACAACTCTATATAGTTTGTCAGTAGAGCGAAGCATTGAGTGCTCTTAAATTCCCTCTTAGACCTTTGGACTTGAGGAAACGGTGGACTAACCCCAGCAGGTAACATGAGTTTCAAATTATTATTGAGACAGTTGTAGCCCATTGTCCTCTCTTCATACCGATTTTAGTGTTGCACTTATCTCTGTTGCGTGTGCCCCTTTATAAAACATTTTTTTAGTTAAATTTCCATCAGTATACTTGACTGCAGCACTGTGTACAACCAGCTTATTTAGTAATAACACTTTGAGGCCTCCTAGTGGAGGATGTCAGTGACTGTCTGCTGAACAGCTGTCAAGTCGTCAGTCTTCCCAATTCTTCTGCAGGCTACACCATAACATTTCAGTTTTAAAATATATTTAAATTATTGGTCATTATCTAAACAAAATGCTTAGCAATTGTTAAAAAAATATCAGAACCAAAACCTTAAGTTACATAAGTGTTTCTCAATTCCGGTCCTCAGGCCCCCCTGCCTTGCATGTTTTAGGTGTTTCCCTTCTGCCACACACCTGGATTGAATTTTGTATGTGATTAACAGCCTTCTGCAGTTCTTGATGGCTGCAGAAGAGTTCATGCAATGATTTGAATAAGCTGTTCTGGAATAGACATCTAAAACATGCAGAGCAGGAGTGCCTGAGAACTGGAATTGAGAAGCATTGAGTTACATCTTTCAAATTAAAATTCTAAATTTGAATTTGCCCTTGTAGGATTCAGATCTGTTTATTTCAGACTAATCCAGTTCATTCCAGTTTTGTTCATTGTTACTCACATTCAGATCTAAGACCACACAGTATGATTATTTTGAAAGTACAACTACTTAATTTTATGTATTCCCACCAGTTATAGACGAATCCTGTATTCTTGATTAACAGAAGCACACAAATCTTTGCCCCTTGTTTGAGCAGGTGTCTTGTTTCTTTATTTTTCTCGTAGCTGTTATCCGGTCCTGCTGGGTCCAGATCTCAAGAAATCGCTTTTAAAAGACAGAGGAGGAAGCAGAGGGCGCAAGTTCCTCGTCCTGAGGTTCCTGTCAAGACCGAGCAAGTTCAGGGAGTGAGTACTCAGATCAATACGCCTGATAGGGACAAGCATTGATCTGTCTTAAAATTGTCTAGTTCTACCCATCCTGTTGTTTTCTTCTCAGCCTCAGCTCATCTCCCCACTGTGCCAGGAGTTTCGCCGAGCAGGAGGTCCGCGAATTAAGCACGTGTGTCGCGCCGCCTCCGTGGTACTGGGCCAGCCCCGAGCCATGGTCACTGACGACATTCCCCGACTGAGTGCCTTGCCTCTACATGAAAGATCTGGCATCTCCCCGTCTGCTATCGCTAAAGGTTGTTATAATTATGATCGTCAGCATTTTGTTTCATAGGATGCTGTCTTGATCCCTGTGAATGTAGTGTTGTAAATTTAGAAGTTAATTTCTCCTTTTTAGTTATTTTGAACACCTTAAATTGTATGACTGGGTTTAAAGTGACTGAAATAATAAGAGTGATCACTAATTTTAGCAAAGTAATGCATGTCCTTTTATAAAATGACCACGATTATTTTGTTTATTAAAATCAAGTATGTTTTTTTTTTTTTTTTGTATGAACTGCGAAGAAACAAACACTTTAAAGAGCATAATTTTTAGTTCCCAGAAGGCTCTTTGTCCAGAGACTCTTTGACATATACAGTGGCTCTTAATAACAATGATCAAACATTATATGAAGCTTAGCACTATTTGTACATACAAACGTAACAAAAAGACCAGTTTTGTTAGGTATTACTATATGTTTTTATGCTGTATTTGCATGTAATAGACCCTAATGGTACAAGGGTGGAATTATTTTTTTTTTATTTATATCGTTTTATTTCCTTTTTGTCATTAGGGTACAGACATTGCACACTTTCCATTTTCACAAATATAAAACATTCAGATACTGAAAATGCAATAATTTTCTATAAAAAAAAAATAAAAATCTACGGGTATTTTTAAACCCATTAGATTTAAAAATATCTTCCGCCCTCCCCCAAGTGTGTCCTTTGGGTCTCTAAGCAAATAGGTTTAGCATAACAAAACATCTTTTCAGCTTATGAGAGGTTATGACCTCTTGATTTGTTTCTCTTGCTGCAGATATTGGGTCTCCATCAGAGTCAGACAGCCCAAGCCTGTCGGATCCAAAGGCAATAAAGACGAAAAAGCCGTCCAGTTTTGCGAAGAAGAAGGGGCTCGGGCCATTCGGGTACCGCTCTCGAAGGTGTGGCGTTTGCAAAGGCTGCAACCATGAAGATGACTGTGGGAAGTGCATCAACTGCCTCGACAAGCCTAAGTTTGGTGGTCCCAACACCAAGCGACAGTGTTGTGTGTAAGTTTAGCATAAATGTTTAGCTGTTGGTTTATACTGCAGTCTTCAGAAATAATTGTTTCGTTTTTCTTGCTTTTACCCCAAGGTATAAGAGGTGTGATCAGATTGAAGAGAGGAAAGCACGGAGACTCAGCGGTAGAACGGCTCCTAAAAGTATTTTGCTGCTTTATTTTGCAAACCAAAAGATGTTTGTTTTTTTTCTTTTTTTACCATGTACTGTCTGTTGTATTGCTTGTTAATTTTGCTTTTCTCCTTGGGTAAGGTTCGTCTAAGCGGAGGCGGCCATCTCTCAGTGGGGGGTATTCAAGCAATGACGAAGGGAACGAGGGTGGCGGGGACTCGCCATCTGGTCCCAACACAGACGGCCACAGTCCGTCAGTAAGGAAGCAGCCAAAGCGTGTGGTGAAGCCTCGAGTCTATTTTGACCTGGTGGATTATGACTCTGATCTCGACGACAAAGCTTTATCTAGCTCTGCTTCACCAGCAAGGAGGAGGGGAGCTGGTCCGCGCTTCAACCAAGGTAACCCAAGATTGAGAAAAGAAGGAACTTGTAATGCCTTTTAATAACAGCAACAGTTGCTTTATATTGTAGTTTATTCAAATTTATTGTAAATTTTCTTCTGTTATAAAGACTTTGTTTCCCTGGATGGATTCTTTGAAGACTTTTCAGATGATGAAGTCAGACACCGTAAATCCAGTTCACATCGGGTACCACAGGTTCGTCGGAAACCTGAGAAGGTGAGTAATAAGAATCCGAACTCCGAGTTCGTCTCTGGACTACAGTAGATGGCTCTTTTGAAGGCTTTATCCAGGTTAAGACTAGAACATTTGCTTTTGGAGGTTGAATCGAACTGCTAATGTGAGATGTTTAACCAGATGAGTCAATTTGGTCAAGTGCAGTCCAGACTTGGGGCATGCAACAGCCAACGACGCAATAAAGTGCGTTAAAATAAGCAAATGTCATATTTCAGCAAACATGCTCACTGCTTATACATACACATGAATATATAATATAATATGCATTTATTTTGTACGTTTCCGTCATACAAAAGTCTTAAATTTGAGTTGGTAAAACCTGCAGAAACCCTGTGAGAATCATTTACACAAGAAATTGAGGTGAAAGGTTGTGTTCCACCAATGGTCTTCCTGTGTGAAACATACTGAGAACAGACAATTTCTGTCGGAGTAACTGGCTGATATGAAAGTGAAAGCAGTTTAACGAGCTAAACGCCATAGAGGTTTAAGTAAATAAGTGAATTGATCTTGACTGGTTACTGCATCTTTACATTGTCCTTTCTCAGGAGATGTTAGGTGGCACATCACCCCCTATGACTACTTCCTGTCTGTTTTTGTGTATATACAACCCCCAAACAAATGTAACTACAGTTTTAATCTTCAAGATAGTAAAAAAACTACTTTGGTTTTGACCTTTGTGTCCAAAATTCAGAATTTACACTAAATACATTCACCCAATAATCATCAACTGCAAATTTGATCCTAACAGTTTTGACCTCTGTGATAAAACCGTAATTGAGAAACTGTCCCTTTAAGGCTTAATTACAGCCTGAAAGGTCTTTGGCTCTCAATGGTTGCCGCTGAACTTGGTGGATTTGTGATTTGCTTTATTAATACAATTGTTGCAGACTAAGCAGAAGTTTCTGAATGTTTTCAACTCTCTAGTCATATTTTTAAAATGTTATTAAAGGCAAATTTTATTTAAAAAAAAAAGGAAAAGAGAAAAATGTTTATGTTAATGTTGGCTTTCTCTCTCAGGCTCTTTCATCTCAGGCTCCCTTGGAGCAGACTCCTCCCAGTGTCCTGGCTGCCCTTGCTCACGGATTTGAACAACGAGAAGTCGAGTCTTCTAAACCAAGTCACAAAATCAGAGTGGACTTTAAGGTTGAGACAAATTTCTTCTTGCAGTGCAGAATTAATTGCTTTTTTTTTTTTTTTAAAGAATAAGCTTCTTACATTTGCTGTCTTTAAGCAGCTTCTATTCCACATAGACTGTTACAGAATGTAAATATACAGGTACATGTTAATTGATTCAAAAAAGTAAAATGCATATATAAATTGATCAAAACAGAAGGATCTATTTTAACCTTTTTATTTTTGTTAATTCTGAAGACTAAATGAAAACCCTAAATTCAGTTTCATTAGGGCAGAAATAAAACTCTGTCCAGGTCTTGTGGAGGATATGAACTCCATGCTTGGTTGCAGCGCTCAGCCAACCTGACAATATATAAAATGTCTGTAAAGGTTTGATCAGGTGAATTTGATGTCTGATTGACTCTGGTCATTAAGCAGGTATTGGTGTTATTGGTGGTGGGAGCAGGTTCTAAATCCTGCTGGAAAATGAAAGATGCATCTCCGGAAAGCTTGAACGGTTGTTCAAGTTCCTGGTAGGCTTACTTTGGACTTGATGTAAGGCAGTGGACCGATTCCAACAGATAATGTGGCTTCCCGAGTTATCACTGACAGGAAGCTTCACACTCGACCTCAAACAGCTTTGATTGTCTTTCTCTCCGCTCTGGGACCTTGATTTTCAAATGAAATGTAAAACTTTCTTTCTTTTTAAAAGGATTACCATTGGCCCACTGTTCCCAGTCTTCTTCAGCTTTGGTATAAAGCATGTTGAGCCATTCCTGAAGCTCCAGTTATTCCTAGTGCAAACGCACCTTTTGCTTCCTTACTTATAATTCCCAATCAACTTTCCATTGCTATAGAAATGGTCTTTTGACAATTTCTGAGTCAGCAGTTCTCCCCAATATTATGTTGGCCATAACAAAGTTGGAACATAGAATTTCTTCATTAAAAATATTTTTTGGGCGTTATGCAGCTCAGTCCTAGAGCAGGTGCACCATACACAGAGTCTAGAGTCCTCGGTTCGATTCCCGGACCCAGCCCATTTTCTGCATGTCTTCCCTTTCTCTCTATTCTTCTTGTTCAGCCATGGTTGAATACAATGTAACCAAAAATTATTTTAAAACTTAATTTTTTCTTTACACTTATGTAATATTTCAATTTGCTGAATAACTGAATGAATCTGTATAGTATGTGTTTCAATTCCCAAATAAGATTACTGTAATACATCACATTTTGTAGCATTTTCATTTATTGAGATTCACCTATAAAATCCAATGAGCAAGATAATGCTATTCAATTTATACCCAGTAGGGGTCAGTATTTGCTTTCATATGACCAAATTATCGACTTTAGGACTTCTCCTGAAAACAACATAGAAACTATATTATAGTCTGATAGAAACAGTTTTGCAAACAAATGCTTTAATTGGACTGTACCCTTAAGTAACCCTGTACTTATGACAACTGTAATTGTTGCTGTTTATTGTCTCACCTTCAGGAGGACTGTACCTTGGAGAATGTCTGGAATATGGGCGGTTTAAGTATATTAACTTCTGCACCTGTCATGCCTCCCTACGTCTGCTTCCTTTGTGCCAGTAAAGGACAACATGAGGTGACTGCTCAGTGCTTTCTGCTCTGTTTGAATTTGCAAAGGGGAAACTGTTAGCTTCTGTGTTAGCTGACAAACATATGACAGCTGTGTTTTATGTTGACATGCTAACAGTATTGGGGAACTTTCTTTTGAAGGGAGCGTACTTTGTTTATTTTTGCAGATGTTGTACTGCCAAGTATGCTGTGAACCCTTCCACCAGTTTTGCCTTGAACCCGCGGATCGCCCATCGGAGGAGAATAAGGAAAATTGGTGCTGCAGGCGTTGCAAGTTCTGCCACGTGTGTGGAGGGAAGAACAAACTCTCCAAGGTACAGAGTGATGAAAATGCTTATTTAGCTGCTGAAATTCTAATAAGACCATTTTCCCATTATTTTTGTCTTCACATTGTTTTTCCAGCCTTTACTAGAGTGTGATCGATGCCAGAACTGTTATCATGCTTCCTGTTTGGGACCGAACTATCCTAAGCAAAACAAGAAGAGGAAGGCCTGGGTGTGTTTTAGGAAGCATGTCTTGAATATTTTTAGGTATTTTTTCTTTCCAGCTAATATGATGTTTTCCTGTAGGTTTGTACAACCTGCATCCGATGCAAAAGCTGCGGTGTGACACCAGGAAAGACCTGGGATACTGATTGGAACCATGACAAGGGTCTCTGTCCAGACTGTTCAAACCTCTTCGACCAGGGTGAGGGGGGAGTTAAGCTCTGCCAGTACATTGATTGATTATTTAACCAGCTGCTGCTTTCAGTCATAATCATTCATGTTGTTCGTTATGTGTCTATTTTTTTCTTTCAGGTAATTACTGTCCAATCTGCTTCAAGTGTTACGAAGACAATGACTACGATAGTCAGATGATGCAGTGCGGCTCCTGTAACCACTGGGTACACGCCAAGTGTGAGGATCTAACAGGTGATTTTTATTGGATGAAATCATATTTTAGTGTTTATAAATGATACTCATTTTCATAGACGGTGCCTTGCCTCAAACTATGTCATGTTTTTTAAAGCTACGACTTCAAACTACTGTATTTTACTGGGATTTTGTATGATTGACTGAGAATAATAGTGCTTGACTGTAAAAAATTATTTTCCTTGCAAAGGAAATTTTGAAAAGGTGCCAGTATTTTGTAGAACTACTATTTGCAGCAGTTAAAGCATCAGTTTCCTTGGCGTATGTCTCCATAAAACTGTTGTTTTGAGATCATTTCCACATTATTAATAGAAGGATTATTTATAAACTCTGCAGATGCGTGCTTGACTTAACTACAGAAAGAGGCAGGCTAGGCTTTAAACACTCTCCCACATTTTTTAACATTAGCTAGCAGTGTACTACAACTGTTTAACACAGCGTGATATAATAAGTTATGCTACCAAATTGACATTAGTGAATGAGATCCCTCTTAATGACCCATAAGCATTAAATGCAGGTGAATAGATAAATGTAAATGTAATGTAAAGAGCAAACGTCAGACATTACTTTCTAGCATTGTAAAAGCAATTTGTTCACTGAAAAATCATCAGCTCTTAATGAGACATGTTCAGTTCTTCTTAATAAGACAAGCATATACATGTTGAGCAATAGGACCACTGCAATATCGTTTTTGTAAAATGTAAGTTTCTAATGTATAACAAAAAACAGAATTCATATTTAGCGTGCAAGGGAAAAATAAAATAATCTTAATTTGGTCACAATTGGAGGGAAAACAAAGATGTAGCTGTATCCATCGAGGCAGGTGATAAACTAAGCTTTCAGAAATGAAAAATGCAGCGGGTTGAACAGGATGTAGTGTGAGATGCAGAGACGCTGCGCTAAAGATAAGACCTGTGACAACTGCAGATGTGGTAAAGCTGCATGCAGGAGTGGCGCTGGGCGCAGAGAGGTGATTTGGACCCCTGGGATTTGCAAATTATTTTATTCTAACAAAATAGTTTAGTTAGAATAATGTATTGTTGCCAGCATTCTGACGGTGAGATGCACAGTAGAGTGGCTGCTGGTAATCCCTCTATCTATAATGATATAACAATGCAAGTTCAGTATCACAAACCAATTAACGTTCTTTACAAACTTAAAGTTAACACTCGAACTGGAAGATATTTTAAATATTCAAGATAAAACGCAACGACCAAAAATAATAAATGAAATGGAACTTAAAACCACACCCATCTGTCACTATAAATAAAATGGATTAAGTCTCTGTAAACAAATTTACCCTTCATAAAATATCAATCATCAGAATGGAAATGATCAAGCTCATTTTAATTTATCATGCATCGTGATGGGCTTAGCGAACATCCGTTTTAAAGTCATTCTGCAGTGGATTAGAAAGCTTGCTCTGGACTTTGACTAGGTTATTTTAAAATGGCAGTAGGTTAAGAACGTTAAGAGCGGTTGTGAATTTTAAGGATATGTTTGCAAGACACAGAGGCGGTTTAAACTTGACCCTGATTTACTGGTAAACCCTTTCAGACGAGCTATATGAGATCCTGTCCAGCCTTCCAGAAAGCGTGGTGTATTCCTGTCGGCCGTGCAGCGTCACCCAGCCCAGCGCCTGGAGGGAGCTGCTGTATATTGAGCTCAGAGCCGGCGTGGAGAAGGTGTTGGCTTGCCTACTCTCCTCTACTCTCACCCAGCACCTTGTCACATGCTCTCAGGTAGTGGACCAAACTTCCCCTTTATTAGTGAAACGTGTAACACATAAGGGCTTTTTTTTACTTGCTTAAAATACTTTTAAATTTAAATTATGCTAGACTGTTTCTATTCTGAATAAGGGTGTTATACTTGGTAGGTGGACAGAAATGCCACTGAAACCTGTAAATGTATTGGTTCCATATGACCAACGGTTTCTGTTTCAGTGTGAAAAGTGGGTTGACCCTGACAGTGGAGTTGAAAACCAGCCGGCCTGTGACCTCAGAGCCGTTGGCAAAAAGTTTGACAAAGGCCTCTACACCACTCTAGTGAGTACAGAAGTCATTTTTAAATTATTTTTTAATGTCAACATTAAAGTAATCTGTTGAAATTCTTGGCAAATGTACGTCTGTTACCTAGAATATAAAGATCAGATGTTTTCGAAGGCGGAGGTTCTCTTCCTTAAAGTTCATCTGGTTCTAACCTCTCAGTAACCATGACCTATAAAAGACATGATAATTATCTGCAGAATTGCAGAACTGATGAAAAAAACCTTTTGTATATTAAAATATGCTTACACAACCATGTCAGTGTTTTATATTTGAGAGGTTTTTCTTTTTTGTTTGTTTTGTTTGTTTTTTTTAAAGATTTTTTTGTGGTTTCATTTTGCAAACCCAACACTATGCCATCATCACCCTAGGACTGCGAAGGTTTCTCTTGGCAACCTGTCCAAACATCTTAGACTTCAGTTTTTCTCTGGAGTTTGACTCGTGAACATACAGAGTTCTGTCAAGTCAGAGGAGTTTTGGAGTGTTTTGCAATTCATCTCGGACTTTTCTACTATGCAAAAGGTGGCATTCTCATTGAAACATCTGCTAATATTTTCTTCTCATAAACATTGTCACAGCTCGTTACTTGCAGCCACAACTTCTTCTTTTGCACAAATAGCTTTTCAGTTCATTGATAGAGGTCACCCTTTCAGATCATAAAAAAACAGTTGAGGAGTACTTGGTTTTTCATGTGTTTTCTTGTGGTTTTTTTTTTGGAATGAACAATGGCACAGACTTTTCTGGAGAATTGCATGGTTGTGCGTCTATAGCATAAAATTATCATTGTGAATAAAGCTTTAGCTTCAGTGACGTTCGTTGGGTTAAAAAGATTATTTTCAAAGGCTGGTTGGGAGTACTTATAGTTTGGTGTCGATATACACCACTGAAATTCTCTGATTTTCATTGGTTTGTCATCGGACAAAGATTTCATATTGCTGTTTTTTTTTTTTTTGTTTTTTTTTAAATGAATCTACTTTTTTACTGTGAATTATGTTAATTGGTTTGATCAGTTTTGCCAACTTTTAACATTTTGCCCATCTCCAGATGAGAGACACTTTTGTCTTATTCAGAACACTTTGTTTTAATTTCAAATCAGAAGGAGCATCACTCATGTACAGCTGTGTGAACATTTTGTTTCATGCATATTTATTGTTTGGAAATTCATTAGTTATCCATTTAACTCAAGCATCAATGTTAGAATTTTTATTTATAGCAACGAGTATATTTTTCATTATTTCATTATACTGTAACAAACACATCCATAATATCTCCTCTATTTAATGTCTGTCCAGAATAAATTCCAGTCTGTACGCACATTACACGAAATTCACATGGTTGGGTTTTATGAGCAGAGAGGATACTGCAAGTTAGCTTTATCCTGTCTGAAGGACAGATTGGAAGTTTACCATCTTAATAGAGCCACAAACCATGGTGTTTATTGTTTTGGCTGCTAAACTGAAAGTAATCAAATACTCTGATACAATGCTGCCCGTCCCAACAAATCTGACCAGCTGGTAATAGGGTAAATAGACAAACCTGGCCGTTTAGCGGTACGTTTACTCACAAGCTCTGCTCTACAACAAGTGTCAGCTGGAGGACTGTGTTGCTCTTGTAGCGTTTTTCTGCAAGTAGTGAAGTCTAAATATCTTACAAAGACCAAAGTTGATCCAAAGTTGTCTTAGGTTGTGTAAACATCCCTTCCTCTTTTCACTTCCTTCTGGTAACATCTGCAACATGTCTGAGATGATCCGTTTGATTAACGATAAAAAAAAAAAATCACTTTTGTTTACATTTGTTTTATTCGTAATTTGATTTTCAGGGGACTATTCTACTACTATGACTAATAACTTCAACATCTTACCTGTAGTTTTGTTGTTTTTTTCCCCATGTTGAACATAAAGGAAGAAGAAGAAGTGTATCTAGCTGAGTCATATTATGAAAATGCAATTGGTTGTGTAAACATCTTAGGATGATTATAAATAATCATACAATTTATTTCTAATAAAAAGTATGTCTCTAAAAGTATGTTTCTAATAATGATTAGAAATGGCAACATAATATCTGTGTTGGCATCGTCAGCATTTTTTAGATCCTCACATCCCTCTAGCCCTAACACAGACTGTCTCTGCTGCTGAGCTTATGGAAAACACTTCCTAAGTTGTTTTTTTAATTTATGTACCCACTCTGACGCATGACAATCCAGTTCAGATGTGATATTACAGATTTTATAATAAAACAGATTTAGATTGATTCATATGTCGAATGATCTGTAAAATAGTCCTTTGACGTCCTGAAGAGTCTGAAGCCACAATCTAAATAATTGTTTCGTTTGGTGATTTATGCAACAGACAGACAATAAAGCCTATGTTTATTGTTTTCTTTTCAAATGATCTGAATGTTAAGAATTTTCATGTGTGCACAAACTATAAGCGGTAACATTTATGGCTAAGTAAATCCTGGTGGTGTTGTCTTGAATAGAAAATGTTCCATGAAGATGTGGTTCAGGTGATACGAAAAAGGCTGGAGCAAGAAGACCATCTCCCAGAGGAGCAAAGACCCACAGCCCTGGCACGCTCTTACTACCTAAAGGTACTCCGAGTTGCAGCGTTCACTTCAGTTTCCTTTAGTTGTGCACAGAGGGGAATTTGTTTTGCACTTAAAGCGAAAAGGTCTGTATTGTTGTGCTTTTGTGCAAAAATGGAAATTAAAATTTTATTTCTTCTTAGCTCCTTGAAGAGGTGTTTAACTGGTTTAACAGCCAAGACCCAAAGTTGTGGAACCTTTCTACCAAAGATGTACCAGCGTGAGTAGTGATTACCGTATATATTTTTTGTCATAAATTGGTACTTTAAAACGAGACTTACTGTCTTCAGTCTTCCTGTATTTGTGTCTGTTCATTTCAGTATTTTCATGGCTGCAAGTTGAATTTGAAATGTTTTTGGTCTCTGTTTAGAGGGATGCTTTCGACAGCTGTTCACCCTCCCACGACAGAGCATGTTTATGCCCAGTGGCAGGAGAGGAAGGAGTCCAGGCCTCCGCTGGGCCTCCTTCAGGATGACAACGGACAGCAAATCTTGGACATAAAGGAGGAGGAGGCATCTACCCCCATGTCAGGGGACTCGGCCAGCCAAAACCACTTCAAAAATAGCCGAACAGCCAAACTCAAAGGCAAGTCTGTCAAAGGGAAGTCCTCCATCATGAGGTCATGATGGAGGTTTTGTGAGTGTTTGGAGCTCAAAGTGGTCATATTTGTGATTTTCATAGGGAAAAGAGGCAGACTTTCCAAAGCTGACTTGGACACAGGGTGGTCTAAAGACGATGAAAGACAGTGCTCTCTGTGCCAAAAATATGGAGACCTCAAACCCAATGTAGGAAATGCAGTAATTTGCATCATTGTTTTTTATAGCTGCTCCAGCTGTGTTACCAGGCAACTTAGTGCTCTATGTTTGTATACCTGTAGGAAGCTGGCAGGCTGCTCTACCTTGGCCAAAATGAGTGGGCCCATGTCAACTGCTGTTTATGGTCTGCTGAGGTATTTGAAGAAGATAATGGCTCTCTGCTGCATGTGCACAGCGCTGTGACAAGGGGGCGATTGATGGTCAGTAAACGGATTTGTATATTTCGAAATGTACTGAAGCAAAATACATAGAAATCTGTGTGTATATGCAGACCAGAAATCGGATATATTTATTTGTAGGAAAGTGTTGGCAGTTCTTGACTCAGCTTTATGCTTTATTCTTCCTCTCCATCTTTCCTAATGTCATCAGCGGTGTGAGCGCTGTAATCAGACTGGTGCCACAGTGGGCTGCTGCCTGACATCATGTCAAAGCAACTACCATTTCATGTGTGCACGCTCGCGGCAATGTGTGTTCCAGGATGATAAAAAGGTCTATTGCCACAAACATCGACATCTCATCACTGGCAGGGTAAGTTCTAGACCGCTCTCTGAATATCTCCTTTTGGATGCAGCAACCATTTCGACCTGTGGTGCTAAAGTAACTTTCTTCTGTTGTACAGATGATAACTGGTCAAGAGTTTGAAGTAAACCGCAGAGTCTATGTGGATTTTGAAGGGATCAGCCTTCGTAGAAAGTTTCTGACTGGATTAGAACCCGAACTGATCAATGTGATGATTGGTAAATAGTTCTATTTTTATCTGATCTTATTGCTATCCTTGTGTTATTTGGCTATGTTGTGCTAATTTGGCCTAATAATTGATATTCCTTTTGTTTCTTTTCAGGTTCTCTGCAGATTGACAAGTTGGGTATGCTGTCTGAACTGTCTGCTAACAAAGGCAAACTGTTTCCTGTCGGTTTTCAGTAAGTTGCAATTTGCCTTTTGAACTTTTAAGTATCTGAAAAGCAAATTTGCTGCAAAAATATGTAAATTAAAATAAATTGGTGAATAAATAAATCAAACAAAAGCATATAGCGGTACAATTCAAGAAATCAAAACATGATATAAACAATTGATTTCATTTATATAATTTGCTGAAACTTATTTTATGTAGATTCGTTACACATACATAATGATATATTTAAAGCTTTTATTGCTCATAATTTTCAGTTTGACATAACAGCGAAAATCTAAAATTCAGCCTCTGAAAATTTTATGAAAGGACTATGGTGTCCAGTTTATATATGGCTATTTTTTAATAATTTTACCTTTTGTATTTATAAAAACCATTAATGTTGCCTTAAGTGGTATAATTTTTTCTCAGCACAATCTGAACTGTATTTGTTTCATGGGGATATATTGCACGTTGAGTCTTCAGTCACGTAAAACCGTAAAATTTGAGTTGGAAAAAAAGTTTAATTTTTCACTAAAGAATCCACAAACGTGTCACAAGACACCAAAACACTGAGCTTACATAACTTCTGTGCCTGTCTGTATGCCACAGCCCCTCTATCAATTTCAAAAACTAATGATTCGGTCTCCGACTGCGAGTCTCCCTCCTCCTCTTCCAGCTCAAAAAAGAGCTTCCCTGCCTGCTGCGTTTCCATTTTTTTCCATCATCGTTGCATACATAAATAATTTATGAATTAATTTTGATAAAATGGTGCACTAACTTTAGAACATCTGTTCATTTTTCAGATGTTCCCGGTGGTACTGGAGTACATTGAACCCTCTACGACGGTGCAGATACACGTGTAAAATTCGAGAGGTCCGGCCTGTCGTACCAGAGAAGCCTGTTGAAGAAATGCCTAACCAAGGAGACAACCACACTATTGCTCACAGTCCACGTCAGCTGCCTGGTGTGTGATGTAGCGATGAAAAAGTGTTTTCCAAAGCAGAATAGAAACTTAATTTCTTCTGCTGATCCTCAATGGGAAAATTCAGCTGGAAAAGAGAAGCATGCAGATACGTTTAAAGATAGCAGTGGCAAATAAAAAACTAACTCTACAGTAATGTCAGATGTGTAATGTAGAAAAAAATATGCAGTTGTCCTAAGAAATGTGGAAAATTGTGCAAATAGTAGCAGGATAGTAGATGCTTATATGGTCTCAAATGTTTGGTATGAATCTTCAGAGTGTCCAGCCCAGGAGGTTGAGGAAACAGACGCCCACCCCCCTGCAGAGGAGTCTCTTGTTCCAGGTCTTCCCACAAAGTCTGATCAGGGTACAAAGCCAAAAGTTCCCAATCATCCCCTTCATCGGAGGCCAGCTGGAGGTTTGTCCCGTCCTCTGCCAAGCCCAGGTCTGTTCATTTTTTAAAGATCACATGTAAATGTTTGTAAACTACCCAGAAAAATAAATAGTCCAATGCTGTCTTTTTTCTGTTTAGGTGTAATCCAGACAAAACCTCACCACATCCTGACCATTAGTGATCTGGAAGAGACACGAAGAGCTCGCCGTCACAGCCCACACTCACAGACCCCGTCCCTAAGGAGTCACATGTCCCCCCCTCCCGTGGCTTCATTAACCGGACCCATTACCCTCCGTGCTGGGAAATCTGCTCACCCCACCTCTCCCTTATTTCCGCTCGGTGTTTCAGACAACCTGATGAACTCATCCCGCTCAGTCGGAGGTAGAAATGCTCCCTCAGTCCGCTCCACTTCGTTCTTCCCTCAGTCTCACTGGCAGGACAGCACAGCCTCCACGCAGCAGTTACCCAGAAACCGCCTGTCGTTTGATCTGAGTGGTTCAGACTCAGTCGAGGTGCCACACAACTTTTTAGCTTCACCGGAGCCTGAGGATGTCTCTCCCACCAACGGTGCTTCACCCCATGGAGATTTAGACAAGAACGACGACCAGTTCCCCTTTGGCTCCTTTCACCGAGATTCCGGTATGAGTCTGGGTGAAGAGATGCGGACAGAACTCGAGATTGAAGAAACGCTTCTGAACGAAGGAGTGGCTATGAACTGCGGGGGACAAATAGTGGTTGAAGGTGACGATTCGGAGCAGTTTTGGGGAAGAACCAAAGAGGTACATAAGAGGAAACCCCTCGTTCCAAATCTTCCACGTTCTGCTGCCTCAGCAAAGGAAGACCTGGGAAGCACCTCTTCGGATGATGATATGGAGCACTATTTAAACTTCTCACGAACTGTAGTAAGCTGCCCAGTATCCAAAGATCGATCCAAGTCTCCTTCCTCTTCTTCTTCTACCCGGCCCTTAGCTCAGCTGGACGGGATAGATGATGGTACTGAGAGTGATGCGAGTTTAGCAGCTACTGATGATGCCCAGAAAGTCGATGGACCTGTGAAAAACCAGATACAAGGAAAAACCCATAACAGTAATAGTCCTCCTAAAATTATAAACAGCTCAAGATTAACTAATCTGTCATTTGATAATAAGCCATCAGTACCTTCAGTTGCCAGAAAAAGTACGACTGATAATCCCACCCCATGTCCACCGCTGTCCTGCAACACCACAGGCACTCCTTCAGTAGATCGGGAATCTATACTTCCTTCTCCAGTTGTTGAGTCTCTTCCAAACTTACTCACTAAGGTGCCTGAGACGTCATATTCAGAGGAGTTGTTGTCCGGTTCCAGTTTAGGTTTTGCCTCTGAAGCGCCTCTTCTACTTGAGAAATGCGAGGGCAGCTCAAGTTTTACTGAACTACTTCCGGTTTTGCAAGAAACTGAAAATCAAGAGCCTGAAACCTCTAAAGTCCAGAACTCTGAGTCCGAAGGTCCCAACTTGGCTTCTTCAGCTGAGGGCTCTGCTGTTTTGATGAACCACATAGCACCTAATCTGCTGGATTCAGCTGCGAGTAACCAGAGCCCCATGTTAGGCCTCCTCCAGCCCTCCCCATTTTTGTCTACAGATGCTCAAAACCCCTCGCAATGTCTCGTAGATTCTCTTGAGGTGTATTCTTGTTTACCGGATTTCAGTCAACCTCCTCTGACCAGTATTACACTTCAGCCCGTGACGGTACCTCAAGAATCCCCTAGCTTCCCTTGCATCGAACCTTTGTCTGCTAAGCTAACAACCCTCACTCCTGTAGAAGCTATTAGTCAAACGCAGCTAAACGACCCTCAGAATGACCCACCACTATCAGTCTCATTAGGGGCTGGCTCCCCAACTGAAACCTGTGCAGCTCTGTTTTCTGCTCAAACACAGCCGTTCAGTTCTGTCACCACTGTTTCTTCCTCTGGTTCTGTATCGGCTCTTCCCGGGCTGCAGAGTTCAGCCCCCACGCCACCGCTGCAGACCACCTCCGCTCCTGTAGTCATAAACGGTTTCAGCTCCTCCACTGTGCAGAAGGAAGCCACCCCCAGTCACACCATCTCCATCAACTTCTCCACTCCAAGGCCAGCCATTGAACCCCACCAGCAGGTGTTGCCCCAGGCGTTACCAGGCCACGCCATCCTCACAGTGAAGGAGGTAGGCGGTCCAAATGTTGATCCCACTCCTCATGTGCTGCTGGTCAATCGCCTCGGGCAGATCTTTGTAAAGAACCCCGAGAGCAATACCTTCCAGCTGCCCACCCCTCACTCCCCATCCTTTAACTGTGTCACCCAGATCGCCAGCCTTTTGCAGAGCAACGCTCTTTCAGCCACTCTGGCCGCAGCTGGTAGTATGACAGCTCCACCAGCCGCCGCCAGCGTGACGTCAGTTTCTGCGCTCTCCACACCTGCAGCTCAGAACCCAGCCACCGTTACACAGCTGCTTTCTCACAACACCAACGGTCCCGTGGCCTCTACAAATTCGAAAAAGTCCAGGAAAAACACAAAAACTCCAAAAGACGAAATGGTCTCGGAGCTGAAAAAACCAAAGAAGAAGAAAGAGTCAGGTTCATCCAGAAAATCCAAGTCCTCCAAGGCTGCGGGACAGCCTGCCTTGTCCACTGAAAACGTCCCGATAAGTCCTGCCGAGAGCGCCCAGGCCATCATCAACCAAGCGATGGCGAGTAACTACACCCCCAAGTGGAGCGGGCTTCGGACAATGAGTCCATCATCGCTGGTTTTACCTCCCGGCCTTCTAATTGAACCTGAGCCTCCGGTGTCGCCACGTTCTCTCTCACCACCAGCCCCGGCGCCGCCGCCGCCCCCACCTCCCGCTCCTCGCCCTCGTTCTCACGTCCGCATGAAGAGAGTGTCTTCGCTCTCGGACCGCATCGTCACAAAAAAGTGTAAAGTTGACTTCTTACCACCTGAGAGCATCAGTGAAGAGGAGGAGCCCAGGAAGCCGGTTCTTCCAAGCGCATCCAGCAGAGCCTCGGGGGTCCGCATCAAAACCCCAACGGTGAAGGGGGTCCTGAATGTGGATGAGCTGAAGGACGAGCATATGAGTGATTCTGATAGCTCAGGGTGAGTTTTTATTCAGTGACACTGAAACCTTGAATTCTAGTTTTGTTTTGTATTTTTTTATAAGTTTCTTGTTCTTTTTTTGTAATGAAAAAATCTAGTCAGTAATTATAAAAAGAGGTTAAATATTGCTCCATTTGTTATTCAGAAAGGAAACAGTGGTTTTCTATTGGGAGCAAACGTTTCGGTTGAATGAAAATAATTTTTAATGTTAATCCGCCCAAAGGTATGACTAATTTTGGGTTTAACTTTAGCTATTAAAAGAAAGAACAAATGGAAAATAACAGAACATTTTGTCCAAAGAACATTTGCCATGAGATTTTATTAGGCTTGCTCAATTTGACAAACTGGATTTAAGTACATTTAACATTTAATAAGCTAATATGTAAGACTCAAATTACATGCCCTTAGCCTGTTTGAACGAGCTGTTTTTTTAAAAAAAAAACTCTGAATGTTATTCAACGTTAAGATTTCACCTTATTCAGCTCTGGAAATAAATTAAAGGCAGCACCTTTTAGTTTCACTAGTTTTCCACTTATATGTATATCTTGCTGTAAAATGTCAATTTAACTCTATAAGCAGCAAACTATTTTATTAATTAACATTGATTTGCAGAAAAAGGCAAATGGATAAAATAAATGGTGTTTTCATTTTTCAGCAATATTTTGGGATCAGTTAGAGTTAGCCCCTATCAATATCTAGAATATGTAGATGTTTGACGCGGTGGTGTATTTTTAAGGCTCTTGTTGTGAAGGCTGGAAGGAAGTTGTGGCTAAGTTAACTTTGATGGGTTAATGCGATAAAGAAGAAGCTTTCTAACAGCTCATCTACATTGCTGGTAGCTGGAACATTCTGAAGACTGCAAACGTTCCAGCTAAATGCTGGCTGTTAGTTTTCATTAGCTGCTTGTGCAGCAGGAAGCAGTCGGCAGCTTGTGTTCTTCTCTGGTATGGCATGTACATAAAAACATTTACAAACATTATGTTTTCCAGCCAGACAGTAGAAAGCACGCTGAATTTAACACTCGACTCACTGAAAAATCCCCACGTTCTTCTGCCTTTTGCTCATTTCTGGGTCAGAATGTCTGAGGTTGAAGGACAAAGTTTTTGACAGTTTTCCATTGTAAGACTCTGTTTCACCTCTACTACATATAAACACATTTTAAAGCATATAAGAAATACATCTAGAGATGTAAAATTAAATAAAATAAGAGTTTTGTGGTTTGTATTTCTCAGTAACAAATAATGAACAATAAAAACCTTTTAAATTTCTGCAACTATATTGTGTTGATGCAGTAAATATATTAAGTTTGTTTTGAAGAGAGATTCCTCTTTATCTCCCCAGATCTGAGCCCAGGAGCTTCTTGTCTCAGGGTGAACCAGGAAAACAGCAAGCAAGAGAGGCGGTGGGTCACATGAATCTGACTGACTGGAAGAAATACTCAGGTATTCCACTGACACAATCCAGGCCTTTTCTCATGTTTGTACAAAATGGGCCGTTTGTGGAACTGATACTTCGGTGCCCTTCAAAACGTTTTCTGAAAATACAACAGTAGGACGTCGATTTCCACAATGACAAATGAGCTGTGTGAAATGTGGCTTCCAGGCTCTGCTTCCACATCAGATAATGAACCGACACCATCTGATGATGACGAGGGATGTCCAACGAACAAAGACCAGCCGCATCTGCGGTTTGAGATTACCAGCGACGATGGTTTCAGTGTGGAGGCAGACAGCGTTGAGGGTAAGAAAAGTCATCAGGAATTACCTTTCACAGTTGTAATCTACAGGTCGTTCTGGATTGTGCCCCTTCTTTCTTGACATTTCTAAGAATTTATAACATCATTTGCTCTAATATGCCTGGGGCTTTCGCAAGAGAAACAGACCCATAACTTCACAGTTCCTCCCTCAAAAACATGAGCAACTCCCTTACATAGTCAGTCTTAGTTTTATGCTATATTCCCTTGAATTGTGAGGTTTTTGTCATGCCTTGATGCCATTTTTTCCCCCCTCATTGCTTCCCACCAGTGGCCTGGAAAGCAGTGGTTGATGGTGTGCAGGAAGCCCGAGCAATCGCAAGACTCAGGCCCCTGACTTTTCAGAAGATTACAGGCGCTCGCATGCTGGGGCTGGTCCATGATGCCATCGTGTTTTTGCTGGAGCAACTTGAAGGAGCCCACCGCTGTCAGCGACATACTTTCCGTTTCTTCAAACAGTTCAGCCAGGAAGACGATCTGCCTGTCAATCCCACCGGCTGCGCCCGCTCTGAGCTCTACGTCAGGTATAACTGCTTAATAGTTTTAAGCATTTCCCTTTTAGCCTGCTTCTGGTTACATCCACCTGTTGATATATGAAAGCCAGACTGTTTCTGCTCTTGTTTGCACAGAACAAAGCAGCTGTGCGATGAGATGGTTTTATCCGAGTGTGGTTTATAAAACAAGTTCGCCATGACAGTGTTTATTTAGACTATGTGTTACATTGTGTGTTTTCACAGGAAGTCTACATTTGACATGTTCAACTTCCTGGCTTCTCAGCACAGACAGCTTCCTGACATCGGCCCATATGATGATGAGGAAGATGAAGTACTTCTGAAGTCCACAAGGTCTTGTATTACCTTTGTCTTTCCTGTTAGGTCTTTGAGAGTCAGAATGAAACTTTTCAGCCTGCAGACATTACGGCCAAATGGAGAGCTGGCTGGTGTATTGGTGCTCACAGTTCTTGGAACACTGATGAGCATTGACCCTCAGCGGGACTGGTTTAAACATCGGTCATGTTTAAATTGTGACCAATTTTTAAGACCATCAAATGCATTTATTGTTGTACTTAAAAACAAGTTTGTTTTAGGATGTTTATTTTATATTAGCACACGCAATGTGGGTCTTTTAGTTTTGAAGTTAAGTTAGTTAATTTATAGGGATTCAATGATATAAAATTTGGGTCGATATTTGATGTAAAAATTGGAGATGTCACTGATTGTCAATATTTGCAGATATTATTTATATTATATATATTTCACTACCCTTTTAATACCCCAACAACAAAAATGCTGGCATTGCATCTCTGTTCAGTTAAACAGCCCAGGACATCCTGTGCTGAATCACTGCCTAAAGCACAAAGTCAAAAGGAAAAAAGAAGGAAATAAAAATAAGTTGTTTCTGTCGGCCCAGTTTTATTTATCACCTCGATACCAATATGTAAAAAAAGGATTAATGTCGGCTGATACTGATGTTGATGCTGATATATCATACATGTGTTTTACCTTTACTAATCAGGACTGAATCTTAACTTGCAGTCTCAGCTATGCTTTTTACAAAAGGGCTTATCAATAAATAAAAGAATAATGTAATAGTGTTGTATGAATCACTATGGAGCGCCATATTTTGTCTCAGTATTTTTAAAAACAAACATCTCTGATGATGATATTGATTTCCTATTTTGTTTTTGTTTTTTTTCCAGTCTGACTACAGAAATTATTTTATTGTTTTTTTTCTTTTGCAGCTATAAGCTGAAACTAATTCTCAAATGTTTTTATTAATTCTAATTTGCGCATGTTGTTGGGTGATGGATTTATTTGCTGGAAATGTGTAATGTGAGTTACATCCATTTAATCAATTGGATAAAAAAATAATCAAACCTCTAATCAGAAGTTATCAAGATAAAATTAGCCTGTTCTAATCTGCGGCTGATTGATTGATGGATATCCATTAAGATAAATACCACAGAGCTGTAAATGTCTGAGTCAATATGTTTTTTGTTCCTTCTCTCAGACGGGCTACCAGTTTGGAGCTGCCTATGGCCATGCGCTTCAGACACCTGGAAAGGACGTCCAAGGAGGCGGTTGGAGTCTACAGGTCAGCTGCTTTTACAAACCCAGCATGGTTTAATTGCTTAAGGTTGCTTTAATGCAACTTCTACAATAAGAAACGGTGATCAGTGAAGAAAAACCATGGCACGCTACGTCGGTTAAATAAGCTTACATAGCACTAGCAGTCTTGTTTTTAATGAAACCAGATGTCTTCCTGTTCCAGATAAAACAGATATCTGTTTATTCAAGTGTTCAAATTTAAAGGTCAGCTTTTTAGTGAAGCCTCCATAGAAGTAAGATGATAATATGCTTGTTTTTTCAGTAGTTTGACATTATGTGAACTCTGCCATGACTCTGCTTCTATGGTATTTTTTTGTGAATGTTAGCATCTCTGCCACTAAATATATCCATCCACAATGGACATTTTCAGAAGTTAGTTTGTCCAATAAGCCAAATATTTTAATATGTAGACCATGAAAGCAAAGCACTTCAAATGTAATAATTATAGCATCCAAGCAGTCGTTGGGATTTGTGATAATGCACATGCTAATATCGCAATGATAACTGCAATATTAGCAGTTATCATTGCTAATATGATAATTGCAATGATCATATTAGCAGTCTATGGATGTGCACAATATCTATGCACATCCATAGATATTGTGCATACATATCTATGTACTATTTACAATACATCCATAGATATGTATTGTGCATATCTATGGACTCATAATTAAAACCATGAGTTAAGTCAAATTTAATAATGACAGCATTTGAAAACAAGTGGTGCTGATCAAAGTGCTCTGTGCAGTTAAGGCCAAAATACTGAAGGGAATTATATGACAAAAACAAGTCACATTATTATGGTCAAAAGAGTCTCTGTTCAGTAAATAAATACATATTTGTTCATTAAGCTTTCTGAATGTTTACATTTAAATAAAATCACATATGTTACATATATGTATAAATTAATATGACCCGTAATGAGGAAATTCATTTAAATATCTGGATTGAATGTAGTGCATTTTGTAGGGGTCAACACAAGAAGGAAAATTAAGCTGTCAGCATTTTCTTTTTATGCAAGAAAATGTCTCATAGTGTGTAGTAGGAACAGGGCTGGGTTCATCCTCAAGAACTTCACAATCGTGTCGGGATTGTGAAAAGTATTAATATGTCACCTAATACGTGCTGTTAGTCAGGTCATTGTAATCCTCTCTGCCTTCACAAAAGAAATAAGCGTCTTGATTCGGAGGAATCTACATGGGATCTACAAGGAAATGTAAACTTTTTCATGCAGAATCCCAAACATTTTTTTTTTCCTCTGACGTATTCCCCCTTGTCAATGCAGGTCTGCGATTCATGGGCGCGGTCTGTTTTGCAAAAGGAACATCGAAGCTGGGGAGATGGTCATCGAGTATGCCGGCATCGTCATCCGCTCAGTGCTCACCGACAAAAGAGAGAAGTACTACGACGGCAAGGTAGGGCAACTCTCCTCTATGACCAACTTCAGCCCTAGGCTGATCAGGTGACGGGCCGACTACAGCGCCATGTGCAATGTTCTCCCCTTCAGGGTATCGGCTGCTACATGTTCCGCATTGACGACTTCGACGTGGTGGACGCGACCATGCATGGCAACGCGGCCAGGTTCATCAACCACTCCTGTGAACCCAACTGCTACTCACGTGTGATCAACGTGGAAGGCCGGAAGCACATCGTCATCTTCGCACTCCGAAAAATCTACCGGGGCGAGGAACTCACCTATGACTACAAGTTCCCCATCGAGGACGCCAGCAACAAGCTCAACTGTAACTGCGGGGCCCGGCGATGCCGGCGCTTCCTCAACTGACGACTCGGTGGGATGTCAAGAAAGTTGAGGATCTTTGGTCACTAGTAGGCCTTAAAATTAAGGTGGCAAGCAGTGGTCTGCACAGCCTGGAATGAGGATAAACCACTATCACGCTGACCGGATACACGCGGCTGGTCAGGAATAAATCCCGGGAAATAATGTGGCTTGGAAAGTAAGGAAAATCCAACTTTTGGGACATTTCCTGACTCAAATTTCCACAGTATACCTTCTTTTATTATTAGGATTATTTTATTTGGGTGAGGAACCTCCATATGTTCGACTGCTGCAGCAGTTAGCAAAGAAGTGGTTTTTGATATTTATAGCTCGACGTTAGAAGCAGAAACAAAGAGGGGAGTTGCTCCATTTTAAATGGAGGATGCCAACACTCACCAAGCCTTATGTGTTTGAAGCATTGCTGAAAATCTGTCAATAGCTACATTTTGGTTCCTGACGAGTTTTGGGATTCATCATCCAGTCGTACTCACATGTTCACCATTGCTCCATTCAGTTTTTTTGTTCTTTTTTTTGGTGGTGGGTGCGTTATATCCCCATCTGTGCAGCGGTGATGTCTGTTTTTTGAGCCATACATTCACCCAATCTTGTATTTATGTGTTTTAATTTACTTACAATCAAAACCTTTTCTTTCTTTTTTTTTAAGATGTAAATTTTGTTTATAACTAAACAACCATGGTGCTAAAGCTTTGAAAGCTTTCTTTTTCTTTAGTTGGACTAAAATGTCTTGAGAATCAGGAATTGTTTAGCTGTATATTTTACTTTCCCTGCTGAGATCACGAACGTTAAACTTATGCACTCAAGCATTACTCCTAAAATCACTTGTGTGCCGATATTTTCTGATTATCATCAATCATCAGCTCGTCTCCATCCACTCTCATCCAGTGTTCAGTTTTAAATCGGATGTCGTAATGTGCTGGTGATATAGTGTCATAAATATAAAGAAAAAGCGCGTCTCAAAAGGCAGCGTATTTGCTCTGCGTATGTAGCAAACACTACCCAAGCCAAAAGCGAAGATTTGTGGAGGGAAGAATTTTTTAAAAGTATATATTTTATTCTCTTTTATTCTTTATCTGATGCTCGTTTTTCTTTTTTTTTTTTTCTGGTCCTACTGCAATAAAAACTTGGCAGCCCGGCGCTTGCACACGAATAAACATCACCATCAAAACATCACCTTCTTCTTTCGGAGACCTTCTACAGTTTGTCTAGAAGTCGAGGAGAGCACTGGGGATAAAAGCATTGCTACTGAGCGCGTGCGTTCGGCTCCGGTCAGTCGGTCGGCACGGAGCTGATTGGGGGGGGGGGCATTCGGCACCTTTAAAATTGAAAAAGAAAAAAATTTGTTCAATGTTGTAAGTTGATGTTTAGTGCTGTTAATGACTAGGCTAAAACTAAATCACGCTGTTCCGCTTGTTAATCGTATTTATTCACGTTTTGATTTGTGTTTTTAATGGTGAAAGGCTGTGCTGTGTATAAAGCGGTGGCGGTCAAGTGTACCGATAGAGTTCTCCCTCTTTCGTATATATATATATATATATATATATATTTTTTTTTTTTTTTTATTTTTTTTTTTATTTGTTTGTTTGTTTGTTTACAGATGATGTCCTTTGTTTCATTTATTTACTTGAATTTTCATTTCAGGCAATTGTGTCATACATCTAGGCCTTCTATGACTTCCTGAAACAGCTTTTTCTTTTTTTTAAAGAAGCATTTTTATTCATTTTATTTTTTTTATTGTAGAATACTGCCTATCTTAGTATCAGCCAGAGTTAAAAGTGAGCACTGTTTGCCTGTTGGAAACCCAATCTTCTTCCCCCACCTTCTTTGTTTTAGAGTCTCAAAGGAGCAAATTTCCATCATGTGTTTCTCATTTTCTCATTTGCATGACCGATGCTGGGTGGGAACCCAGATTAGCAGAGTCAGTCCTAACTTCTTGCAAGGATTTCTACCTCAGCTGCTTAAACAGATGTTTGGGAATACTGATGCAAAAAGAGACTTTGATTTAAAAACTAAAAAGCTCGATTTTAATAATCTTGTATGTGTGTGTGTGTGTATATACTGTGTGTTTTTCTGTTTTTTCTGTGTGCATGGAATGAAGGCTGCGGAAGCACTAGTTAAATGCAGAAGTTATGACCATCTCTCCCAGGATCTGTTAAGAAAGCTGTATGTTATATATACACACCTATATAAATATATATATATAAATATACATATATATAATAAATATATGATAGGGTTATTTTAAAGTGTAAAAGACAAATGAAAAAATGTCCTCTTTAAATTTACGTCTTTGTTACCATGTACAAATAAACCCTGAGTTTGTAAATATTTGTATATACATTTCTAAACCTGTTTAATTTTCTATGCACTTTTTTATTTATAATGTTACTTGCTTAATAAAGATGTTAAGATGTTTGAACATATTTTAATTGTTTATTGTAACACGTCAGTATGATGCTGCAAAAACAGAAAGGTTATAGAGTGAAAATGGTACATTGTTTTACTTAAAAATAAAAATAACACTCTATATGCGCCTCTCAGTATGAAAAGATTCTCAGTATAAAAATAACAATCAAGCATAAATGTATGAAAATACAAATGCAAAAACATTTTCAGAAGTCCTTCAGAATTGTGAGACATTGTCGTAATCCTACATTAATATGCCTTAAAATCATGTTTTATTGCATAGACATAATATCTGAAAATGACACCACTCCCCCAATAAGCACTGAAGATGGGCACTCCAACAAGGTTCCCAGACCCTTTGGAAGAGAAAATGGCCCACACAATCACAGAACCTCCACCGTACTTGACAGTGGATGTCAAGTACGGTGATGTTCATCCTTTTTCATGTTAGATCCAAATGTTTGTTGCTGAAAAAAAAAATAAAAGTGCCCCAATTACTCTAATCAATATCCGGCAAACTCTACATTTACACTTGTAAATGTAGAGTTTCAGAAACGTTACCCCCAACAAACAGCTGATCGAAATGTACATGCGGTCCTAAATGTTGTGTGGACTTTGAACAGTTGTTTTGTTTCATCACCTCCCTATTCATCCTGCTGAGTCTGAATGGTCTCAAGATGAATTTGGTTCCTAGTATGGCTCAGTTCAAGTTGTCTTAATGACTGTTTTGACTGTGTCTATGGTTACGTTTCAGTGAGTACATTTTCCTGTGTTCATGTCCTGATTTACAAAGAACACGTTATCCCTGCATGGACGTCATGTTCTCTTAGAGCTGAAAGCGAGAGAAGTGGGCAGAGTCAGTCCTAACTGTGCTGCATCACATTCGTATGCCAGAGACACACACTTTGTGGATTATTATTGACTGCTACAACTTAAAAAGTAAAGACTTCTTTTTAAAAAATGTTTTTTGTTGTTCCCCCCTCCTCCCCGCACTGAACGTGAGCTCAAATAAAAAGTTGGATTTAAAAAACACACATTATGGTGAGATTCTGCTGCTGCACAAAAGGATCATTCAAGGTTGTCTTTTTTCATTCCCAGGCTTGCTTGCCAAGGAATGATGAATTCCTTGGCAAGGAATTCATCATTCATCTTGCAGCAACGTCAAATTTTAACACCACTGAAACACGGATGGGCTTTTCTAGAATTTAGTCTGGACTTTTCTACATCCTATATCTGACTCAGATGGGTGGGAGCTGGTCTTGTCAAAAATAACTCCAGTTGAATACTAATGTGTTCGAGGTCATATACCGTTCTGTTTTAAAGAACATCGTCAACTCTATGTTAAGACGGACAAAGAAAATGTCACTCATGTGAAGTCTTTGGAACAGGCCTGAGTTTTGCCAGAACGCTGATGGCGTCGTTGCGATTCATTTGTCTGAGCAGCTTGGCCAGGTGGCCCACCGTCCAGTCAGGCTGCTTGCTGGTGACCCCCTCCAACACAGCTTTCAGGGGGCTTTTAGTATCCTTCATGGAGTAAGTGTAGGTGATCCAGGTGGAAGGAAAGGAGCAGTGAGACGCCAGATGCTTTGTGCTCTTTATGCCCTGAGTGTCTGGGTCCAGCAGAATCACCAACTCCTCCAAAACATCGAGATCATCCAGAACTTTGTGTAAAGGGGCTGACAGGATATCGGCATCTACAAAGAAAAGCAAACCAAAAAAAACCCCAGAAGGTATTGGCAAACTATTACTATTTGGTTGTGATAGTATGTTCTCATCAGGATTTTTTATGGATGTCTTTTGTTGTGTGTGTGTGTGGGTGTGTGTGTGTGTGTGTATGTGTGTGTAAAAGACCGTCCATGTGCTCGATTGTAACAGTTGGCTTCATGCAACGCATCTGGAAACATTTTTTACTCACTGAGCATGTCGTGCATCACTTCGCTGCTTCTCTCTGATTGGATGGGGGAAAATCCTTCATTCCGATACGATGTCCTTCTCTTGTAGAATGCTTTTTTACACATGCCTGTGGAAAGCAAGATGAGACGTGGTTATTTTTTATAATGTTGGATTTTAAGTAAGGTGGTTTGCAAAACCAACATTTCCAAGCAGAGGTTCATATCTGCTCATCACGGCGTCATTCTGGGAGCAATTCAAAAAGCTTCAGAACCGGTTGGAACAATGGCGTTCAGTCCTTAAACATGGGAGATTTCTGGAAAAACTGCTGCCTTGTAAGAGTTGATATTTGCGTCATGTTGGAAGTCATAGGCTGCTGAATACTAATCACTTTCCACCTAACAGGATGACTGTTTCTGAAGAAATAATAAAGAATGTGGTAATTCAGTTCCCATCTTCCCTTTACTACAAGGGTTTGCTCATATGGGAAGCTGAACGTTTCATTTGAACAATGAAATGTTGATACTGTACATTGACAGAGGATTCCTGGCTTAAGAGCCTGGTTGGTGTCTGGAAACCAACCAGTTTAAACAAGGCATCAATTCAGCCAAAACGAGTGCACAGATACGCAGCCTGAGCCTTGGGTATTTTCCTCAAAAATCTAACTGAGCTTCAGCTAGAAAAGGAAGATTTGTCCAAATTTGACTAACTGCGTATGTTCATAATGGACCCTGTACATATGATTTTTGATCCATTTTTATTCCATCCTGGTTGAAAAAGCCAAAAGTCATTAAAAACCCAAATATCCATGAATATGCATGAAGAAAGTTAGTAACTCGCATTGCATACCTCTTCTTTTTTTCATCATCCTAACACAAAGAGCAGCAAACACGAAGATGGGAACAATTATTATTATTATTGTTACAGTCCCTGAAAGAATAACAGAGAGAATTTAAGTCACATTTTGGCAACAGAAAATGGGATTTGGAGACTCTGGTTTATGTCACTTACACTGAGCTGCATCCTGCGAACTCGGTGAGACAGTTGTCATGTATGTTTGAGTCTGGAAAAAAGGGGAAAGAGAAGTTTTCAACATCACCAAAATAACCATTGCTAAATTATCTCCCCACGAGGCAAATCATTACTTTGTTGTTGCCATAAATAAATAGAAAACCAGAAAATCCAACAGTAATGTGTGTGCAAGTGAATCATGTACTGAAAGGGGGAATTCAGAGTAATAGCATGAGTTCCTCTATTCCTGTCTGCTTACACAATGGAGTCAAACAGGTGTTTCTAGTTTAGAGTACATTCCTGTCTGAGAAGCCACATTAAGCTTTGATCATTGCTTGGAAGGCAGTTGATTTAAAAGCAGATTGTAGAGAGGAAACAACTCATTAAATGTTTATACAAGGGGTAAACTTCTCTTTTCCTGTTACTTAGTTGGCTCTTGACCTTATAGGGTGATTTCAAAACCCCGTTTCTCAAGCAGGGGAACTGTGGAATATTTACAGATTCCAAACGTCGGGCAACTTCGCGCAACACGTGACGCAACTCTCAGAAGACTGTTGTTTGCGTTCATCAAGAAAAAAAAACAAAACACATGAGGCTGTTTGTGCTCCGTTTTTGTAAAAAGATAAATTACAAGTTTTGATTTCAAATTGAATGCGCAGGATATACCATAAAACGTTTTGAGCAAATGTTTTCATATATATATATATATATATATATATATATATATATATATATATATATATATATATTTATGCAGAAAGATGATGCGTAAAAATAACCTAAATAGAACTTCACAACAGTCATGTGGCTGGGGATTTTTTTTTTTCAAACGTGGGCATATTTCCTACTTATTTCCTGCACAAACCAAGATAAACTGCAGATAAGGTGACGGTCGGAAAGATTACCACTGCCGCAGTGCTGAATGATGTTGCTGCATGGGTGTTTGTAGATTTCTGAGGAAGAAGCAAACGTTGATGTGATGCACGACAGAGATAAAAAAAAAAAAAAAAAGGAAAAAGTAAGTCAAAGTGAACTAAAGATAACTGACTCACAGGGAGTGCGGTTGTTGTCGACTCATTTCTTAAGTAATGCAGAAGCAGAGGAAGACCAACAAAAAAAAAAAAATAAAAAAAGAGAAAAGCTTTTATTTACTCTGCTGCAAGTTTCACACCGAAAAGAAAGCACTTTGTGTGAAAACAGATGATTGCAATCTAAACACAAAAATGCAAAGAAGTCGCATTTGCCTGACATATAGCTCTGCTGATCGCGGTTTTCTTACCTTATTTTCTGACAAACAGTGTCGGATGTTGAACTGCAGTTTTCCAGTACAAAAGTGTCAGGAGGACACGTAGAACATTTTCCACAGTAAAACTGGCTGCCGTTGTTAAAAGTGTTTGGTTTGCATCTCTTGTGACTGTCATAGTGGATCCCACCTTTATCGTCACGTCCACAATTAGGTTCAACTTCACGTCCTGCATAATATAATATAATATAATATAATATAATATAATATAATATAATATAATATAATATAATATAATATAATATAAATGATGCATACCAGCTATTTTTTCACAGTCTTCACATCCTTTCTTTGTTCTGTTCCAGTAGGTAGTTGGTTCCTTGCAATTGTCCGAGAGCCCCATCTTCTGCACTCTGTTTCACATGATGTGTGAAGAAACGGAATGTTTTATAGTCGAAGGCGGAGCATATGGTAACATATAGAACGCTTCCATTCTGCCGGATAATTGGCCACGCCTTTATGTCCATAAAGAGCGCGGAGGACCTTCTAGTAAGATCTCACACCTCATGCGTGAGACTCTCACATCAGCATGAGGTTGATGTTCACTAACACTATAAAGATACACACCCTTTCCCCCGACTGTTTGAAATTAAATTCTCATTTTAGGTCAGTTAAGACTACCAAAATTATTTCTATTTGCTAAAACACAGTAAATTCTGCAGAGTTAAACCAACACTATGCCGAGTCTATTTGGTCCTTATCAGAATTGGTGTCAATTTAACTCTTTTCAGAGTTATTTCAACAAGAAACTGAGTAGTTTTAACACTTGAAA